>SZWC01002240.1:188539-213602 GCA_023375785.1 Penium margaritaceum
CGCAACCACTCGCAACCACTCGCAACCACTCGCAACCACTTGCAACCACTCAAAACAACTCGCAGCCACACGCAACCACTCGTAACCACTTGCAACCACTCGCAACCACTCGCAACCACTCGCAACAACACACAACCACTCTCAACCACTCGCAACCACTCGCATCAATTTGCAACTACTCACATCCACTTGCAACCACTTGAAACCACTTGCAACCACTCGCAACCACTCACAATAATTTGCAGTGACTCGCAACCAATCCCAACCATTTGTAACAACTGAACCACTTGCAACATCTAGCAACCGCTACCAAAAACTTGCAACCACTCGCAACCATTCAAAACCACTCACAAGCACTTGGGACCACTCGCAACCACTTGCAACTACTCGCAACCACTCGCAACCACTTGCAACCACTTGCAACCACTTGCAACCACTCACAACCACTTGCAACAACTCGCAACCACTCGCAACGGCTCCCAACCATCCACAACCACTCGCAACCACTTCCAACCACTTCCAACCACTCGCAACCACTCGCAACCACTCGTAATCACTTGCAGTCACTCGCAACCACTCGCAACCATTTGTAATGACTGACAACCACTCGCAACCACTCACAACCGCTTGCAACCACTCGCAGCCACTCGCAGCCACTCGCAACGACTCCCAACCACTCCCATCCACTCACAACCACTTGCAACCACTCGTAACCACTCGCAACCTCTTGCAACCACTCACAACCACTCGCAACTACTCGCAACCACTCGCATCCACTCACAACCACTTGCAACCACTCACAACCACTCGTAACCACTCACAACCACTTGAAACCACTTGTAACCACTCGCAACCACTTGCAACCACTCAAAACCACTCCCAACTACTCGTAACCACTCGCAACCACTCACAACCACTCGCAACCACTGGCAACCACTTGCAACCACTTGCAACCACTCACAACCACTTGGTACCACTTGCAACCACTCGCAACCACTCGCTACCACTCGCAATCACTTACATTCACTCGTAACCAGTTGCACTCACAAACAACCATTCACAACCACTTGCAATCTCTTGCAATCATTTGCAACCACTCGTAACCACTCGCAACCATTCGCACCCACTCACAACTACTCGCAACCACACACAACCACTCACAACCATCTGCAACAACGTGTGACTAATCGTAACCGCTTGCAACAACTTGCAACCACTTGCAACCACTCGCAACCACTCGCAACCACTCGCAACCACTCGCAGCCACTCGCAACCACTCGCAACCACTTGCAACAATTTCCGACCACTCACAACCATTTTCAACCACTCGCAACCACTCGCAGCTCCTTGCAACCACTTGCAACCACTCGCAATCACCCGCAACCACTCGCAACCACTCACAACCACTTGCAAGCACTCAAAACCATTCGCAAGCACTCAAAACAACTCACAACCACTGGCAACTACTCAGGTTCACTCGCAACCACATGCAACCACTCGTAACCACCCACAACAACTCACAACCACTCGCAACCACTCGCAACCATTGGCAACCACTCAAAACCACTCGTAACCACTTGCAACCACTCGCAACCACTCGCAGCCTCTCGCAATCACTTTCAGTCACTCGCAAGCAATCCCAACCATTTGTAACCACTCACAACCACTCGCAACCACTGGCAACCACTCGCAAGCACTTCCAACCACTCACATTCCCTCGCAGCCACTCACATGCAATCGCAGCCACGTGCAGCACTTGCAATCACTCGTAACCACTCGCAACCACTTGCAACCACTCGCAACCACTTGCGACCACTTGCAGCCACTAGCAACAACTCGCAACCACTTGCAGCCACTGACAACCACTGACAATCACTCGCAACCATTCGCAACCACTCGCAACCACTTGCAACCACTCCCAACCACTCGCAACCACTCAGAACCACTTGCAACCACTCGCAACAACTTGCAACCACTTGGAGCCATTTTCAACTACTCGAAGCCACTCGCAACCACTCATAACCACTCGCAAGCACTGGCCACCACTCGTAACCTCTTGAAACCACTCCCAACCACTTGCAACCACTGACAACCAGTTCCAATCACTTACAACCACTCACAACAACTCGCAACCACTTGCCACCACTCGCAACCACTCAGAATCACTCACAACCATTCCTAACCACTCCCGACCACTCGCAGCCACTCGCAACTACTCGTAACCTCTCGCAACCACATGTAACCACTCCCAACCACCCACAACCATACGCAACCAATCACAACCACTCCCAACCACTAACAACCACTCGTATCCACACAAAACCACTCACAACCACTCGTAGCAACTCACAACCACTCACAACCACTCGGAACCACTCAGAACCACTTGCAACCACTCGCAACCACTCGCGACCACTCGCATCCACTCAAGACCACTCGGAACCACTCGCAACCACTCGCAATCACTCACAAGCACTCTAAACCACTCGCAACCACTCGCAACCACTAACAACCACTCACAACCACTCGCAACCACTTGCAACAACTCGTAACCACTTGCAACCACTCGCAACCACTTGCAACCACTCGCAATCACTCGCAACCACTCGCAACCACGCGCAACCACTCGCAACCACTCACACCAACTCAGAACCACTCGTAACCACTTGCAACCACTTACAACCACTTGCAACCACTCGCAATCACTTGCAACCACTTGCAACCACTCACAACCACTCGCAACCACTCACAATTACTCGCACTCACTTGCAACCACTCGCAACCACTCGCAACCACTCGCAACCACTCGCAACCACTCGCTACCACTTGCAACCACTCGCAACCACTCACAACCACTCGCTACCACTCGCAACCACTCACAACCACTTGCAGCCACTCACAACCACTCGCAACCACTTGCAAACACTCGCAACCACTCGCAACAACTTGTATCCACTCGTGACCACTCGTTACCACTCGCAACAACTCGCAACCAGGTACAACCACTTGCAACCACTTCCATCCATTCGCAACCACTCACAACCACTCTCAACCATTCGCAACCACACGCAACCACTCGTAAGAACTCGCAACCCCTCGCAGCCACTCATAACCCCTCGCAACCACTCACAACGACTTGCAACCACTCGCAACCACTCTCCCCACGCGCGATCACTTGCATCTACTCGCAATCCCTTACAACCACACATAACCACTCACAACCACTTGCACCCACTTGTAACCACTCGCAAACACTCGCAACCACTTGCAACCACTTGCAACAACTGGCAACCACTCACAACCACTTGTAACTACTTGCAGTCACTCCCAACCACTCAAAACCTCTTACAGCCACTCGCAACCACGCGCAATCACTCGCAAGAACTTGCAACCACTCGCAACCTCTTGTAACCACTCGCAACCACTCTCAACCACTCGTAACCACTCGCAAGCAATCGCAATCACTCGCAACCACTCGCAACAACTCACAACTACTCGCAACAACTTGCAACCACTCACAACAACTTGCAACCACTCACAACCGGTCGCAACCACTCGCAACCACTCGCAACGACTTGCAATAACTCGCAACCACTCGCAACCACTCGCAAACACATGCAACCACTCGCAAACACTCACAACCACTCGCAACAACTTGTGTCCACTCGCAACTACTCGTAACCACTCACAACCACTCGCAACTACTCGCAACGACTTGCAACCACTTGCAACCACTCGCAACCACTCGCAACCACTCGCAAGCACTCGCAACCACTCGCAACCACTCGCAAGCACTCGCAACCACTCGCAACCACTCGCAACCACTCGCAACCACTCACAACAACTTGCAACCACTCACAACCGGTCGCAACCACTCGCAACCACTCGCAACGACTTGCAATAACTCGCAACCACTCGCAACCACTCGCAAACACATGCAACCACTCGCAAACACTCACAACCACTCGCAACAACTTGTGTCCACTCGCAACTACTCGTAACCACTCACAACCACTCGCAACTACTCGCAACGACTTGCAACCACTTGCAACCACTCGCAACCAGTCGCAACCACTCACAACCACTCCCAACCACTCGCAACCACTCGCAACCACTCGCAACCACTTGCAACAACTCGCAACCACTTGCAACCACTTACAACCACTCGCAACCACTTGCATCCACTCGCAACCACTTGCAAGCTCTCGCAATCACTTGCATCTACTCGCAACCACCTACAACCACGCAAAACCACTCACAAAACCTCACAACCACTTGCAATCATTTGCAATCACTTGTAACCAAAAACAACCATTCCCAACCACCTGAAACCAATTGTAACTACTCGTGACCGCTTGCAACCACTTGCAACCACTGACAATCACTCGCAACCACTCACAACCACTTGCAACCACTCACAACCACTTGCAACCACTTGCAACCACTCACAACCACTCACAACTATGCGCAACCACTCACAACCATTCGTAACCACTCGCAACTACTCGCAGCCCCTTGCAGCCAATCGCAACCGCTCGCAACCACTCACAACCACTTGCAACCATTCACAACCACTCGCAACCACTGGCAAGCACTCAAAACCACTCGCCACCACTCGCAGCCTCTCGCAATCACTCGTAACCACTCAAAACCACTCGCAACCACTCGTAACCACTGGCAACAACACACAACCACTTGCAACCACTCGCATCCATTCGTAACAACTCGCAACCACTCGCAACCACTTGCGACCACTCGCAACCACTCACAACTACTCGCAATCACTTGCAGTCACTCGCAACCAACCCCAACCATTTGTAACTACTCACAACCACCCACAACCACTGGCATCCACTCGCAACCACTTGCAACCACTCGTAACGACTCGCAACCTCTCGCCACCACTTGCAGCCACTCACAAGCAGATTCAACCACTCGCAACCGCTCACAACCACTCGAAACCACTTGCAAGCACTTGCAACCACTCGCAACCACTCGCAACCACTCGCAACCACCCGCAACCACTTGCAACCACTCGCAACCACTCACAACCACTCACAACCACTCACAACCACTAGCAACCAGTCTCAGCCACTCGCAACCATTCGCAACCACTCGCAACCACTCGCAGCCACTCGCAACCACTCGCAACCACTCGGAACCACTCACAACCACTCGCAACCACTCGTAACCACTCGCAACCTCTCGCCACCACTTGCAGCCACTCACAAGCAGATTCAACCACTCGCAACCGCTCTCAACCACTCGAAACCACTTGCAAGCACTTGCAACCACTCGCAACCACTCGTAACCACTCGCAACCTCTCGCCACCACTTGCAGCCACTCACAAGCAGATTCAACCACTCGCAACCGCTCTCAACCACTCGAAACCACTTGCAAGCACTTGCAACCACTCGCAACCACTCGTAACCACTCGCAACCTCTCGCCACCACTTGCAGCCACTCACAAGCAGATTCAACCACTCGCAACCGCTCTCAACCACTCGAAACCACTTGCAAGCACTTGCAACCACTCGCAACCACTCGTAACCACTCGCAACCTCTCGCCACCACTTGCAGCCACTCACAAGCAGATTCAACCACTCGCAACCGCTCTCAACCACTCGAAACCACTTGCAAGCACTTGCAACCACTCGCAACCACTCGTAACCACTCGCAACCTCTCGCCACCACTTGCAGCCACTCACAAGCAGATTCAACCACTCGCAACCGCTCTCAACCACTCGAAACCACTTGCAAGCACTTGCAACCACTCGCAACCACTCGTAACCACTCGCAACCTCTCGCCACCACTTGCAGCCACTCACAAGCAGATTCAACCACTCGCAACCGCTCTCAACCACTCGAAACCACTTGCAAGCACTTGCAACCACTCGCAACCACTCGTAACCACTCGCAACCTCTCGCCACCACTTGCAGCCACTCACAAGCAGATTCAACCACTCGCAACCGCTCTCAACCACTCGAAACCACTTGCAAGCACTTGCAACCACTCGCAACCACTCGTAACCACTCGCAACCTCTCGCCACCACTTGCAGCCACTCACAAGCAGATTCAACCACTCGCAACCGCTCTCAACCACTCGAAACCACTTGCAAGCACTTGCAACCACTCGCAACCACTCGTAACCACTCGCAACCTCTCGCCACCACTTGCAGCCACTCACAAGCAGATTCAACCACTCGCAACCGCTCTCAACCACTCGAAACCACTTGCAAGCACTTGCAACCACTCGCAACCACTCGTAACCACTCGCAACCTCTCGCCACCACTTGCAGCCACTCACAAGCAGATTCAACCACTCGCAACCGCTCTCAACCACTCGAAACCACTTGCAAGCACTTGCAACCACTCGCAACCACTCGTAACCACTCGCAACCTCTCGCCACCACTTGCAGCCACTCACAAGCAGATTCAACCACTCGCAACCGCTCTCAACCACTCGAAACCACTTGCAAGCACTTGCAACCACTCGCAACCACTCGTAACCACTCGCAACCTCTCGCCACCACTTGCAGCCACTCACAAGCAGATTCAACCACTCGCAACCGCTCTCAACCACTCGAAACCACTTGCAAGCACTTGCAACCACTCGCAACCACTCGTAACCACTCGCAACCTCTCGCCACCACTTGCAGCCACTCACAAGCAGATTCAACCACTCGCAACCGCTCTCAACCACTCGAAACCACTTGCAAGCACTTGCAACCACTCGCAACCACTCGTAACCACTCGCAACCTCTCGCCACCACTTGCAGCCACTCACAAGCAGATTCAACCACTCGCAACCGCTCTCAACCACTCGAAACCACTTGCAAGCACTTGCAACCACTCGCAACCACTCGCAACCACTCGCAACCACCCGCAACCACTTGCAACCACTCGCAACCATTCACAACCACTCACAACCTCTCACAACCACTAGCAACCAGTCTCAGCCACTCGCAACCATTCGCAACCACTCCCAACCACTCGCAACCACTCACAACCACTCGCAACCACTCGCAACCATTAGCAACCACTCGCAATCACTGGCATCCAATCGCAACCAGTTGCAACCACTTGCAACCACTCGTAACCACTCGGAATTACTTGCAACCAAACGCAACAACTCACAACCACTTGCAACCACTTGTAAGTACTCCTAACCTCTTGCGACCACTTGCAACAACTGGCAACCACTCGCAAGCACTCCGAATCACTCTCAACCACTTGCAACCACTTGCAACCATTCGCAACCACTCACAGACACTCTTAACTATTCCCAGACACACACAACCACTCCTCACCACTTGCAACCACTCGCAACCACTCGCAACCCCTCGCAACCACTTGGAACCACTCGCAACCACTGGCAACCACTGACAACCACTCACAAGCACTCGCAACTACTCGTAACCACTCGCAACCATTTGCAACCACTCACAACCACTTGCAAAAACTCACAACCACTAGCAACCACTCGCAACCACTCGCAACCACTCGCAACCATTCGAAACCACTCGCAACCACTCGCAACCACGTGCAACCACTCGCAACCTCTCGCAATCACATGCAGTCACTCGCAACCACCCCCAACCATTTTTAACCACTCACAACCACTCGCAACCACTGGCAACCACTCCGAAACACTTGCAACCAATTGCAACCACTTGCAACCACCTGCAACCATTCGCAACCACTCACAACCACTCGCAACCACTCACAACCACTCGCAACCACTTGCAACCACTTACAACCACTCACAACCACTCGCAAGCACTCACAACCACTCGTAACCACTCGCAACCACTTGCAACCACTCGCAACTACTCGCAACCACTCGCAACCACACAAAACCACTCCCAACCACTCGCCACCACTCACAACCACTCGGAACCATTTGCAACCACTTGAAACCACTCACAACCACTCACAACCACTCGTAACCACTCGCAGCCACTCACAACCACTCGCAACCACTCACAACCACTCGTAACCACTCGCAGCCACTCACAACCACTCGCAACCACTCACAACCACTCGTAACCACTCGCAGCCACTCACAACCACTCGCAACCACTCACAACCACTCGTAACCACTCGCAGCCACTCACAACCACTCGCAACCACTCACAACCACTCGTAACCACTCGCAGCCACTCACAACCACTCGCAACCACTCACAACCACTCGTAACCACTCGCAGCCACTCACAACCACTCGCAACCACTCACAACCACTCGTAACCACTCGCAGCCACTCACAACCACTCGCAACCACTCACAACCACTCGCAACCACTCGCAACCACTTGCAACCACTCACAACCACTCACAACCACTCGCAACCACTCGCAACCACTCACAAGCACTCGCAACCACTCGCAACCACACGCGACCTCTCGCAACCACTCACATCCACTTGCAACCACTCGGAACCACTCACAAGCACTCGCAAGAACTAACAACCACTTGCAACCTCTCACAACCACTTGCAACCACTCGTAACCACTCGCACCTACTCGAAACCGCTCGTAATCACTTGCAATCACTCATAACCACTCACATCCTCTCACAACCACTCGCAACCACTCGCAATCACTCACAATCACTTGCAACCACTCGCAACCACTTGCAACCACTCGCAACGACTCGCTACCACTCGCAACCACTCGCCACCACTCGCAACCACTCGCAACCACTCGCAATCACTCACAATCACTTGCAACCACTCGCAACCACTTGCAACCACTCGCAACGACTCGCTACCACTCGCAACCACTCGCCACCACTCGCAACCACTCGCAACCACTCGCAACCACTCACAACCACTCGTAACCACTCGCAAGCAATAACAACCACTTGCAACAACACGTGACCACTCACAACCACTCACAACCACTTGCAACCACTTGCAACCACTTGCAACCACTTGCAACCACTTTAAAACACTCGCAACCACTCGCAACAACCTATATCCACTTGCAACCACTCATAACCAATCATAATCACTTGCAACCACTGGCAACCACTCCGAACCACATATAACCACTCGCAACCACTCCCAACCAATCGCAACTATTCGCAACCACTCACAACCACTCGCAAAAACTCATCATCACTTGCATCTACTTGCAACCACTTACAACCACACAAAACCACTCACAACCACTTGCAGCCACTTGCAATCACTTGCAATCACTCGTAACAACTCACAACCACTCCCAACCACTCACACCCACATGCAAGCACTCGGCACCACTTACAACCACTCACAACCACTCACAACCAATCCCAACCACTCGCAACCACCTGCAACCACTCAAAACAACTTGCAACCACTCACAACTGCTCGCAACCAGTCACAACTACTCGCAACCACTCGCAACCACTCGCAACCACTGGAAACCATTTTCAACTACTCGCAACCACTCGCAACCACTCGTAACCACTGGCAACCACTCGCAACCACTCGTAACCACTCCCAACCAATCACAACCACTGACAACCACTCCCAATCACTTGCAACCACTCACAACTACTCGTAACCAATTACAATAACTCGCAACCACTCGCAACCACTCACAACCACTCGTTACCACTCCCAATCACTCGCAACCACTCGCAACTACTGGCAACCACTCGCAACCAAACGTTATTTCTCGCAACCACTCGCAACCATACGCGACCAATCGGAACCACTCGCAAACACTCGCAACCACTTGCAACCACTCGGAACCACTCGCAACCACTCGCAGCCACTCGCAATCACTCGGAAATATTCGCAACCACTTGCAACCACTCGCAACGGCTTGCAACCACTCGCAACCACTCGCAACCACTCGCAATCGCTCGCAACCACTCGAGACCACTTGAGACCACTGATGACGACTGGAGAGAACTCGCAACCACTCGCAATCACTCGCAACCACTCCCAACTACTCCCAACCACTCGCAACGACTCGCAACCCCTCACAACCACTTGCAACCGCTCACAAGAACTCGCAACCACTCGCAACCACTCTCAACCTCTCGCAACCACTCGCAACAACTGGTAACCACTTGCAACCACTCACAACCACTCACAACCACTCGAAACCACTCGCAAACACTCGCAACCACTTGCAACCACTCAAAACCACTTGCAACCACCCGCCAAACTTGCAACCACTCACAACAAGTTGTATCCAATCGCAACAACTGAGAACCACTCACAACCACTCGCAACGGCTCGCAACCCCTTGCAAGCACTCGCAAGCACTCGCAACCACTCACAACTACTCGAAACCACTTGGAACCACTCACAACCACTTGCAACAACTTGCAACCACTCGCAACCACTTGCAACCACTTGCAACCACTCGCAACCACTCGCAACCAATCGCAATCACTTGCATCCACTCGAAACTACTAATAGCCACAAAAAACCACTCACAACCACTTGCGACAACTTGCAACCACTTGCAACCACTCGTAACCACTCACAACCACTCGCAACTCCTCACAACCACTTGCAACCACAGGCAACCACTCGCAACCACCTGAAACCACTCGTAACTACTCATAACCTCTTGCAACCACTTGCAACCACTAGCAACCACTCAAAACCTCTCACAACCATTCGCAACCACTCGCAACCACTAGAAACCATTTGCAACCACTTGTAACCATTCGCAACCACTCACAACCATTCTCAACCACTCGCAACCACTCGCAACCCCTTGCAGCCACTCGCAACCACTCGCAACCACTCGCAACCACTTGCAACCAATCGAAACCACTTGCAACCACTCTCAACCACTTGCAAGCACTCAAAACCATCTGCGACCATTTGCAACCACTCGTAACCACTCAAAACCACTCGCAACTACTCGCATCAACTCACAACCGCTCTCAACCACTCACAACCACTTGCAACCATTCGCAACCACTCACAAGCACTCGCAAGAACTTGCAACCACTCACAACCACTCACAACCACTCGTAACCACTCGCAACCACTCGCAACCACTTGCAACCACTCGTAACCACTCGCAACTACTCGCAACCACTCGGAACCACTCGCAACCGCTCGCAAACACTCAAGACCACTCCAGACCACTTGTGACCACTCGAGACAACTTGCAACCACTCCCAATCACTTGCAACCACTCGCAACCACTCGCAACCACTCGGAACCACTTGCAACCACTCACAACCACTTGCAACCACTCACGAGAACTCGCAACCACTCGCAACCTCACAACCATTTGCAACCCCGTGCAACCACTGGTAACCACTTGCAACCACACACAACCACTTGCAACCACTCGTAATCACTGGCAATCAATTGCAACCACTCACAAACTCTCACAACCACTCGCAACCTCTCGCAACCTCTCGCAACAACTCGTAGTTACTTGCAAACACTCATAACCACTCGCAACCACTCCCAACCACTCGCAACCACTCGTAACCACTCGCAACCACACGCAACCACTCGCAGCCACTCGCAACCACTCGCAAGCATTGGCAACCACACGTAACCACTCAAAACCACCTGCAACCACTCGCAACCACTCGCAACCACTCGTAACCACTCGCAACCACACGCAACCACTCGCAGCCACTCGCAACCACTCGCAAGCATTGGCAACCACACGTAACCACTCAAAACCACCTGCAACCACTCGCGACCACTCGCAACCATTTGCAACCACTCGGAACCACTTGCAACCACTCACAGCTACTTCCAAGCACTCAAAACCACTCGCAACCACTTGCAACCACTCGTAACCACTCGCAACCACTCGCAACTACTTGCAACAACTCACAACCACTCACAACCACAGGCGACCACTTGTAACCATTTGCAACCACTCAGAAGCACTCGCAAGCATTGGCAACAACTTGAAGCACTTACAACCACTTGCAACCACTCGCAACCACTCGCAAGCACTCCCAGCCACTCTAAACCACTCACAACAACTCGTAGCCACTCGCAATCACTCGAAACCACTCGCAACCCCTCGCAACCACTCAAAACCACTTGCACGAATTCAAAACCACTCATAACCACTCGTAACCACTCGCAACCACTCGCAACCTCTCGCAACCACTCGCAACCACTCGCAACCATTCAAAACCACTTGCAACCACTCAGAACCATTTGTAACAAGTCGTAGCCACTAGTAACCACTCCTAACCACTCGCAACCATGCACAACCGCTCCCAATTACTTGCAACCAATCACAACCACTCGCACCACTTGCAACCACTCGCAACCACTTGCAACCACTCCGAACCACTCGCGACCACCCGCAACTACTCGCAACCACTCGCAACCACTCGTAATCACTTGAAACCAATCGCAACCATACGCAACCAAATCGCAACCACTCGCAACCACTCGCAACCACTCACAACCACACAAAACCACTCACAACCACTCACAGCCACATGCAACCACTTGCACACACTCAGAACCACTCGCAACCACTCGCAACCACTCGCAACTACTCACAACCACTTGCAACCACTCGTAAAAACTCGCAGCCACTCACAACAAGTTTTATCCACTCCCAACAACTTGGACCCACTCACAACTACTCGCGACCAATCACAACTACTCGCAACCACTCCCAACCACTCGCAATCACTCTAAACCACTTGCAACCACTATCAACCACTCGCAACCACTTTCAACCACTCGCAATCACTCGCAACCACTCGCAGCCTCTCGCAACCACTCGCAACCACTCCGAACCACGTGCAACCACTCGCAACCACTCGCAAGCACTTGAAACCACCCGCAACCACTCGCAACCACTCACAACCACTCGCAACCACTCGCAACCACTTGCAACCATTCACAACCGCTCACAAGCACTCGCAACCACTGGCAAGTACTCGCAAGCACTTGCAACGACTTGCAACCACTCGCAACCACTTGCAAGCACTCGCAGCCACTTGCAACCACTCGCAACCACTCCTAACCACTGGCAACCACTTGCAACCACCTGCAACCGCTCGCAACCACTCAAAACTACTTGCAAGCACTGACAACCACTCACAGCCACTCTTAACCACTTGCAACCACTCACAACTATTACTAACCACTCCCAACCACTCGCAACGACTCGCACCCACTCATAACCACTTGCAACCACTCACAACCACTCGCAACCACTCGCAACCACTCGCAACCACTCGCAACCACTCCCAACCACTCACAACCACTCGCAACCACTCGCAACCACTTACAACCACTCGCATGCACTCACAACCACTCGCAACCACTCGCAACCACTTACAACCACTCGCATGCACTCACAACCACTCGCAACCACTCGCAACCACTTGCAACCACTCGCAACCACTCGCAACCACTCGCAACCACGCCCAACCACTCACAACCACTCGCAACCACTCGCAACCACTCGCAACCACTCGCAACCACTCACAACCACTTACAACAACTCACAAACACTCGCAACCGCTGGACACCTCTTGCAACCAATCGGAACCAATCGCAACCAAATACATCCAATCGCAACCACTCGCAACTACTCGTAACCATTTGCAACCACTCGTAACCACTCGCAACCACTCATAACCACTCGCAGCCACTCGCAACCACTCGCAACTACTCACAACCACTCGTAACCACTCTCAACCACTCGCAAGCACTCGTAACCACAAGCAACAACTAGCAACCACATGCGACCACTCGTAACCACTCATAACCAATTGCAACCACTTGCCGCAACTGGCAACCACTCGCAACCACTCGCAACGACTTGCAACCACTCACAACCACTCGCAACTATTCACAACCACTCGCAACCATTTACAACCAATCCCAACCACTCACAGCCCCTTGCAAGCACTAGCAACCACTCGCAACCAGTCACAACCACTCCCAACCCCTCACAACTACTCACAACCATTCGCATTCACTCGCAACCACTTGCAAGCACTCGAAACCACTCGCAGCCACTCACAACCACTCGCAGCCACTCGCAACTACTCGCAACTACTGGCAACCACTCGCAACCACTCGCAACCACTTGCAACAACTCACAACCACTCGCAACAACTCGCAACCACTTGCAACCATTCGCAACTACTCACAACCACTCGCAACCACTTGCAACCAATAGCAACCACTCGCAACCACTCTCAATCACTTGTTGTCACTCGCAACCACTCCCACTCATTTGTAACCACTCACAACCTCTTGCAACCATTGGCAACCACTCGCAAACACTTGCCACCACTCGCAACCACTTACAAGCACTTCGAGCCACTCAGAACCACTTGCAACCTCTTGTAGCCACTCGCAACCACTCGCAACCACTCGCAGGCACTCACAACCACTCACAACCACTCGCAACCACTCGCAACCACTCACAACCACTGGCGTCGACTCGCAACCACTCGCAACCACTCGCAACCACCCGCAACCGCTCCCAACCACTTGCATCCACTCACAACCACTCGCAACCACTCACAACCACTGGCGTCGACTCGCAACCACTCGCAACCACTCGCAACCACCCGCAACCGCTCCCAACCACTTGCATCCACTCACAACCACTCGCAACCACTCAGAATCACTTGCAGTCACTTGCAACCATTTGCAACCATTTGTAATGACCCACAACCACTCGCAGCTAGTGACAACTACTCGAACCCACTCGCAACCACTCGCAACGACTCGCAACCACTCACAACCCCTCGCATCCACTCGCAACCACTCACAACCATTCTCAACCACACTTAACCACTCACAACCACTTGCAACCAATCGTAGCCACTCACAACCACTTGCAACCACTTGCAACCATTCGCAACCACCTGCAACTACTCAATACCACTCGCAACCACTCTCAACCACTCGCAAAATCTCACAACCAATCACAACCACTTGCAACTACTCACAACCACTGGAAACCACTCAAAACCACTCACCACCACTCGCAACCAAGCGCAACCACTCGCAACCACTCCCAACAACTCGCAACCCCTCGCAACCACTCGCAACAACTTGCAACCACTCGCAACCACTCGCAACCACTGGCAACCACTCGCAACCACTTGCAACCAATCGCAACCACTCGCAAACACTCGCAGCCACTCACAACCACTCGCAACCACTCGCAAGCACTCGTAACCACTCGCAACCACTCGAAACCACTCGCAACCACTCGCAACCACTCGCAACCACTTGCAACCACTCGCAACCACTCACAACCACTCGCAACCACTTGCAACCACTCGCAACCACTCACAAACACTCGCAACCTCTCGCAACCACTAGGCCTGCGCACACAGGTTCCAGGAACCACGGTTCCGGAACCGCGGTTCCGGTTCCGGAACCGGAACCGCGATTCCGGTTCCAAGATTCCGGAACCGTCCAGGAACCGCGGTTCCTGAACTCAAGTTTATGGAGGGGATAACGAGTGGGTAGGGGGGGTTTTTTGGGCTCTACCGTAGTGTCTTTTATATTCGCCTTTTCTTTATAATCGAATTAAGTGACAGTTGTATTCGCCTATAATTTCTGGCCTAGTTTTTTCTACCCTGCTTCGTCCATGGGCATTTTCGTTAATGGTCGAATGTTTGTTCAGCTCCGTGGTTTCTCCCCTCAACTTCGAATCTTAAAACATGAACTTCGGAACGTTGGAGGGACGTCGCTCCCCTACCACCCTTCGCACGTCGCGTGTGCGATCCTGCGACAAGCCACAGGCGTTTGCCTCTTGTCTGCATGCATCGGACGGCGATCCGATGCACGCAGACAAGAGGCAGGCGATCCGGCAATCCGGTTCCGCGCGTAGTCCCACAGGGGCTGAGCTGCCCATTCAACTTATTTACGTAGGCAGGTCTCCACTTTGCCATCCCGATGCAACATGCAGTGTGGAGTCTCATTTGTTTTGGACTGCGTTGTGGAAGCATTTCAGAAATTTCCATATTGCATTTTTATTAACAAATTGTGTATACAGAAACGGGATTTTCGCAATTTTGAGAGTGATTCGTCCATGGGCAAAGAAATTCAATATGTGCCATAGTGGACGAAGGAAAATAATTATTTAAGTCGAACATAAGAGACACTACGGTATTTGCTGATGTGGCACCCTTGGAGGCCATATGAGCACTCCAATCACGTACCCACATACAATAGAGGAGTGTTGAAGGGATTTTTCCTTACTTTTGTTGAAGCAAACATGGTGGTGGGAGCCAATCATGCTTCATATTCCTTGCGTACAAGGGGAACTTCTGTGGAACCGTGACCGGAACCGCGGTTCCATGAGGAACCGCGGTTCCGGAACCGGAACCGCGGTTCCGGTTCCGAGCTGGAACCGGAACCGCGGTTCCAGTTCCATTCTCAGAACCGCGGTTCCGTACCGGTGTGCAGCCTTACCTGCGCCTGCACCTGTAGGCGCAGGCGCAAGCCTCGTGGGCATAGCCGCTGGCCTCGTAAGCGCAGACGTGAGCCTCATAGGTGCAGGCGCAGGCCTTGTAGGCACAGGCGTGGACCTCGTAGGTGCATGCGCGGGCCTTGTAGGTGCAGGCGCGGACTTCGTAGACGTTGGTGCGGGCCTCGTAGGCACAGGGACTGGCCTCGCAGGCGCAAGAGCGAGCCTCGTAGACACTGGCGCAAGCCTTGTAGGCGCAAGTGCAGGCCTTGTAGGCGCAGGCGCGGGCCTGGTAGGCGCAAGTACGGGCTTGGTAGGCGCAGGCTTGGACCTGGTAGGCGCAGGCGCTGGCCTCGACGGCACAGGCGCGGGCCTCGTATGCCCAGGCATGGGCTCCTTAGATGGAGGATCATGTCTTGTCGGTGTAGGTGCGGGCCTCGTAGGCGCAGACGTGGGCCTTGTAGGTCCAAGCGCGGGCCTCGTACACTCAGACGTGGGCTTTATAGGCGCAGGCGCGAGCCTTGTAGGTGCAGGTGCAGGCCCTTTAGGCGCAGGCAATGGCCTTGTACTGGCAGGTTCAGGCCTTGTAGGCACAGGCGCAGGCCTTGTAGGCACAGGCGCAAGCCTTGTAGGCCCAGAGGCGCGCCTCGTAGGTGCAGGCAAGGGCATCGTAGGTGCAGGCGCGGGCCTTGTAGGCACAGGCACGGGCCTTGTAGGCACAGAAGCGGGCCTCGTAGGCACCGGCGCGAGCCTCGTAGGCGCAGGCGCGGGCCTCCTAGGTGTAGGCACGGGCCTCGTAGGCGCAGGCGCGGGCCTTGTAGGCGTAGGCACGGACCTGGTAGGCGCAGACCAAGGCCTGGCAGCTGCAGGCGCTAGCCTTGTAGGTATAGGCGTGGGCCTCTTAGGTGGAGACTCGGGCTTTGTAGATGCATGTGCAGGCCTTGTAGGCATAGGCACGGACATTGTAGGCACAAGCACGGGCACAGCTATGGCACAACTCCGGCGCAATTCTGGCACGTCTCTGGCCCAACTCTGGCACAACTGTGGCACAAATCTGGCACAAATCTGGAACAACTCTGGTAAAAGTCAGGCAAAACTTAGGCACAACTATGTGACAACTATGGCACAAAGCATGGCATAACTCTGGCACAACTGTGGCACGACTCTGGGACAACTCTTGCACAACTCTGGCACAACTCTGGCACAACTCTGGTACAACTTTGGCACACCTCTGGCACAACTCTGCAACAACTCTGGCACAACTCTGGCACAACTCTGGCACAACTCTGACACAACTCTGGCACAACTCTGGCACAACTGTGGCAAAAATCTGGAACAACTCTGGCACAACTCCGGCACAACCCCGGCACAACTCCAACACAACCCTGGCACAACTC
Organism: Penium margaritaceum; assembly: GCA_023375785.1. Classification (NCBI taxonomy): domain Eukaryota; kingdom Viridiplantae; phylum Streptophyta; class Zygnematophyceae; order Desmidiales; family Peniaceae; genus Penium; species Penium margaritaceum. The sequence goes on from SZWC01002240.1 coordinate 206,334, forward strand.
TGGCACAACTCTGACACAACTCTGGCACAACTCTGGCACAGCTTTGGCACAACTCTGGCACAACTCTGGCACAACTCTGGCACAACTGTGGGACAACTCTGGCACAACTCTGGCACAACACTGGAAATCCTCTGGCATAACTCTGGCACCACTCTGGCACAACTCTGGCACAAGTCTGGCACGACTCTGGCACAACCCTGGCACAATCCTGGCACAACTCTGGAACAACTCTGACACAACTCTGGCACAACTCTGGCGCAACTCTGGCACCACTCTGGCACGACTCTGGCACTACTCTCGCACAACTCTCGCACAACTCTGGCAGCACCCTACCACAACTCTGGCACAACTCTGGCGCAACTCTGGCACCACTCTGGCACGACTCTGGCACTACTCTCGCACAACTCTCGCACAACTCTGGCAGCACCCTACCACAACTCTGGCACAACTCTGGCGCAACTCTGGCACCACTCTGGCACGACTCTGGCACTACTCTCGCACAACTCTCGCACAACTCTGGCAGCACCCTACCACAACTCTGGCACAACTCTGGCGCAACTCTGGCACCACTCTGGCACGACTCTGGCACTACTCTCGCACAACTCTCGCACAACTCTGGCAGCACCCTACCACAACTCTGGCACAACTCTGGCGCAACTCTGGCACCACTCTGGCACGACTCTGGCACTACTCTCGCACAACTCTCGCACAACTCTGGCAGCACCCTACCACAACTCTGGCACAACTCTGGCGCAACTCTGGCACCACTCTGGCACGACTCTGGCACTACTCTCGCACAACTCTCGCACAACTCTGGCAGCACCCTACCACAACTCTGGCACAACTCTGGCGCAACTCTGGCACCACTCTGGCACGACTCTGGCACTACTCTCGCACAACTCTCGCACAACTCTGGCACAACTCTGGCACACCTCTGGAAAAACTATGGCACAGCTCCGGCGCAACACAGGCACAACTACGGCACAACTCAGGCACAACTGTGGTACAACTCCGGCGCAACTCTGGCACGTCTCTGGCCAAACTCTGGTACAACTCTGGCACAAATCTGGCACAAGTCTGGAACAAATCTGGCACAAGTCAGGCACAACTCAGGCAAAACTATGTCAAAACTATGGTACAAAGCATGGCATGACTCTGGCACAACTGTGGCACAACTCTGGGACAACTCTTGTACAACTCTGGAACAACTTTCGCACAAGTCTGGCACCATTTTGGCAGAACTCTGACACAACTCTGGCACAACTCTGGCACCACTCTGGGACAAATCTGGGAAAACTCTGACAAAACTCTGGCACAACTCTGGCACAAATCTGGCACAAATCTGGCACAACTCTGGCACAACCATGGAAAAAATCTGGCACAACTCTAGCACAACTCAGGCACAACCCCGGCACAACTCCGGCATAACTCTGGCACAACTCTGGCACAACTCTGGCACGACTCTTGCACAACTCTGGCACGACTCTGGCACAACTCTGGCGCAACTCTGGCACACCTCTCGCACATTTCTGGCACAAATCTGGCACGACTCTGGCACAACTCTGGCGCAACTCTGGCACACCTCTCGCACATTTCTGGCACAAATCTGGCACGACTCTGGCACAACTCTGGCGCAACTCTGGCACACCTCTCGCACATTTCTGGCACAAATCTGGCACGACTCTGGCACAACTCTGGCGCAACTCTGGCACACCTCTCGCACATTTCTGGCACAAATCTGGCACGACTCTGGCACAACTCTGGCGCAACTCTGGCACACCTCTCGCACATTTCTGGCACAAATCTGGCACGACTCTGGCACAACTCTGGCGCAACTCTGGCACACCTCTCGCACATTTCTGGCACAAATCTGGCACGACTCTGGCACAACTCTGGCGCAACTCTGGCACACCTCTCGCACATTTCTGGCACAAATCTGGCACGACTCTGGCACAACTCTGGCGCAACTCTGGCACACCTCTCGCACATTTCTGGCACAAATCTGGCACGACTCTGGCACAACTCTGGCGCAACTCTGGCACACCTCTCGCACATTTCTGGCACAAATCTGGCACGACTCTGGCACAACTCTGGCGCAACTCTGGCACACCTCTCGCACATTTCTGGCACAAATCTGGCACGACTCTGGCACAACTCTGGCGCAACTCTGGCACACCTCTCGCACATTTCTGGCACAAATCTGGCACGACTCTGGCACAACTCTGGCGCAACTCTGGCACACCTCTCGCACATTTCTGGCACAAATCTGGCACGACTCTGGCACAACTCTGGCGCAACTCTGGCACACCTCTCGCACATTTCTGGCACAAATCTGGCACGACTCTGGCACAACTCTGGCGCAACTCTGGCACACCTCTCGCACATTTCTGGCACAAATCTGGCACGACTCTGGCACAACTCTGGCGCAACTCTGGCACACCTCTCGCACATTTCTGGCACAAATCTGGCACGACTCTGGCACAACTCTGGCGCAACTCTGGCACACCTCTCGCACATTTCTGGCACAAATCTGGCACGACTCTGGCACAACTCTGGCGCAACTCTGGCACACCTCTCGCACATTTCTGGCACAAATCTGGCACGACTCTGGCACAACTCTGGCGCAACTCTGGCACACCTCTCGCACATTTCTGGCACAAATCTGGCACGACTCTGGCACAACTCTGGCGCAACTCTGGCACACCTCTCGCACATTTCTGGCACAAATCTGGCACGACTCTGGCACAACTCTGGCGCAACTCTGGCACACCTCTCGCACATTTCTGGCACAAATCTGGCACGACTCTGGCACAACTCTGGCGCAACTCTGGCACACCTCTCGCACATTTCTGGCACAAATCTGGCACGACTCTGGCACAACTCTGGCGCAACTCTGGCACACCTCTCGCACATTTCTGGCACAAATCTGGCACGACTCTGGCACAACTCTGGCGCAACTCTGGCACACCTCTCGCACATTTCTGGCACAAATCTGGCACGACTCTGGCACAACTCTGGCGCAACTCTGGCACACCTCTCGCACATTTCTGGCACAAATCTGGCACGACTCTGGCACAACTCTGGCGCAACTCTGGCACACCTCTCGCACATTTCTGGCACAAATCTGGCACGACTCTGGCACAACTCTGGCGCAACTCTGGCACACCTCTCGCACATTTCTGGCACAAATCTGGCACGACTCTGGCACAACTCTGGCGCAACTCTGGCACACCTCTCGCACATTTCTGGCACAAATCTGGCACGACTCTGGCACAACTCTGGCGCAACTCTGGCACACCTCTCGCACATTTCTGGCACAAATCTGGCACGACTCTGGCACAACTCTGGCGCAACTCTGGCACACCTCTCGCACATTTCTGGCACAAATCTGGCACGACTCTGGCACAACTCTGGCGCAACTCTGGCACACCTCTCGCACATTTCTGGCACAAATCTGGCACGACTCTGGCACAACTCTGGCGCAACTCTGGCACACCTCTCGCACATTTCTGGCACAAATCTGGCACGACTCTGGCACAACTCTGGCGCAACTCTGGCACACCTCTCGCACATTTCTGGCACAAATCTGGCACGACTCTGGCACAACTCTGGCGCAACTCTGGCACACCTCTCGCACATTTCTGGCACAAATCTGGCACGACTCTGGCACAACTCTGGCGCAACTCTGGCACACCTCTCGCACATTTCTGGCACAAATCTGGCACGACTCTGGCACAACTCTGGCGCAACTCTGGCACACCTCTCGCACATTTCTGGCACAAATCTGGCACGACTCTGGCACAACTCTGGCGCAACTCTGGCACACCTCTCGCACATTTCTGGCACAAATCTGGCACGACTCTGGCACAACTCTGGCGCAACTCTGGCACACCTCTCGCACATTTCTGGCACAAATCTGGCACGACTCTGGCACAACTCTGGCGCAACTCTGGCACACCTCTCGCACATTTCTGGCACAAATCTGGCACGACTCTGGCACAACTCTGGCGCAACTCTGGCACACCTCTCGCACATTTCTGGCACAAATCTGGCACGACTCTGGCACAACTCTGGCGCAACTCTGGCACACCTCTCGCACATTTCTGGCACAAATCTGGCACGACTCTGGCACAACTCTGGCGCAACTCTGGCACACCTCTCGCACATTTCTGGCACAAATCTGGCACGACTCTGGCACAACTCTGGCGCAACTCTGGCACACCTCTCGCACATTTCTGGCACAAATCTGGCACGACTCTGGCACAACTCTGGCGCAACTCTGGCACACCTCTCGCACATTTCTGGCACAAATCTGGCACGACTCTGGCACAACTCTGGCGCAACTCTGGCACACCTCTCGCACATTTCTGGCACAAATCTGGCACGACTCTGGCACAACTCTGGCGCAACTCTGGCACACCTCTCGCACATTTCTGGCACAAATCTGGCACGACTCTGGCACAACTCTGGCGCAACTCTGGCACACCTCTCGCACATTTCTGGCACAAATCTGGCACGACTCTGGCACAACTCTGGCGCAACTCTGGCACACCTCTCGCACATTTCTGGCACAAATCTGGCACGACTCTGGCACAACTCTGGCGCAACTCTGGCACACCTCTCGCACATTTCTGGCACAAATCTGGCACGACTCTGGCACAACTCTGGCGCAACTCTGGCACACCTCTCGCACATTTCTGGCACAAATCTGGCACGACTCTGGCACAACTCTGGCGCAACTCTGGCACACCTCTCGCACATTTCTGGCACAAATCTGGCACGACTCTGGCACAACTCTGGCGCAACTCTGGCACACCTCTCGCACATTTCTGGCACAAATCTGGCACGACTCTGGCACAACTCTGGCGCAACTCTGGCACACCTCTCGCACATTTCTGGCACAAATCTGGCACGACTCTGGCACAACTCTGGCGCAACTCTGGCACACCTCTCGCACATTTCTGGCACAAATCTGGCACGACTCTGGCACAACTCTGGCGCAACTCTGGCACACCTCTCGCACATTTCTGGCACAAATCTGGCACGACTCTGGCACAACTCTGGCGCAACTCTGGCACACCTCTCGCACATTTCTGGCACAAATCTGGCACGACTCTGGCACAACTCTGGCGCAACTCTGGCACACCTCTCGCACATTTCTGGCACAAATCTGGCACGACTCTGGCACAACTCTGGCGCAACTCTGGCACACCTCTCGCACATTTCTGGCACAAATCTGGCACGACTCTGGCACAACTCTGGCGCAACTCTGGCACACCTCTCGCACATTTCTGGCACAAATCTGGCACGACTCTGGCACAACTCTGGCGCAACTCTGGCACACCTCTCGCACATTTCTGGCACAAATCTGGCACGACTCTGGCACAACTCTGGCGCAACTCTGGCACACCTCTCGCACATTTCTGGCACAAATCTGGCACGACTCTGGCACAACTCTGGCGCAACTCTGGCACACCTCTCGCACATTTCTGGCACAAATCTGGCACGACTCTGGCACAACTCTGGCGCAACTCTGGCACACCTCTCGCACATTTCTGGCACAAATCTGGCACGACTCTGGCACAACTCTGGCTCAACTCTGGCACAACTCTGGCACAAATCTGGCACAACTCTGGCACAACTCTGGCACAACTCTGGCACAACTCTGGGATAACTTGGCACAACTCCAGCACGACTCTGGCACAACTCTGGCACAACTTCGGCACAACTCTTGCACAACTCTGGCATAACTCTGGCACAACTCTGGCACCACTCTTGCAAAACATTGGCACAACTCTGGAACAACTCTGGCAAAACTCTGACAAAGCTCTGGCACAACTCTGGCATAACTCTGGCACAACTTTGGAAAAACTCTGGCACAACTGTGGCACAACTCCGGCACAACCATGGCACAACTCCGGCACAAATGTGGCACAACTGTGGCACAACACTGGCACAACTAAGGCACAACTCTGGCAAAACTCTGGCACATCTCTGGCACAACTCTGGCACAGCTCTGGCACAACTCTGACACAAATCTGGCACAAATTTGGCACAACTCTGGCACAACTCTGGCACAAATCTGTCAGGAATGCTGTCCTGGCATGCCCTGAACTTCTGCAATGGACAGTCTGAAAGTGCGACGGTGAAGTCGCCCGGAGCGACACTCTCGTGCGTTGCGGAAGCCGTGAACGTCTTGGTAGGCAGGTCAGGGCTGTGGGCCCATAACCCTTTGTCAGGAATGCTGTCTTGGCGTGCCCTGAACTGCTTTAGTGTCCACGGCTACTTAGTGCAAAGGGAGGTGCGTGCTTTGGGTCGCCACAACACCAAGGGAGCAGAATTCTGGCAGAATGCAGATTGCGGAAACTGAGAAAGGTTGCGAATCATTAATGGTTTTGTTCTTTTGGTGAGACATCAGATTCTTATAGCCTGTGACCTGAGATTTCCAACGCATCCAAGCACGCCCAGGTCATGTTGGAGACGACTCGCGTCGGAGGCAGCCAAACGCCCATTCAAGCAACCCCTGGAGGAGCCGCCTTTGGCTGCCTCCGACGCGAGTCGTCTCCGACATGAGCCGACGACGGCTCGAAGCGCCTTTCCTTGATTGACAAGTCAAAGGGCGGCTTGCCCTGGTCCAGGGGACCTCCCTGGTTGCTTCCTCTAGGGCCTTGGGGTCTATGGAGCCAGTTGGAGCTGAACACAGACCACCGGCGGTGGAGTATCCCGTCGCCACGGACGGGTACCAGATTCCACCCGCCGCACCACCCAAACTTTGGGTAGGGCTAACTCTCTGAATTCTCAACCAAATCGAGCAACTGAAAGCTCAAAATCGCATGGCGAAATCCAAGGACTCCAAATCAGCAATCCGATTGGACATCCAACCACTGTCCAGTGGTCGGACCAGGAAAACGGCAAACGGCATCCATGGCAGGGGCACTATTAACAAAATCTGGCACAACTCCGGCACAACTCTGGCACAACTCTGGCACAATTCTGGCACAACTCTGGAAAACCTCTGGCCCAACTCTGGCACCACTCTGGCACAACTCAGGCATAACTCTGGCACAACTTTGGCACAACTCTGGCAAATCTCTGGCACAACTCTGGCACAACTCTGGCACAACTCTGACACAACTCTGGCACAACTCTGGCACAACTCTGGCACAACTCTGGCACAACTCTGGCACAACTCTGGCACAACTCTGGCACAACTCTGACACAACTCTGGCACAACTCTGGCACAACTCTGGCACAACTCTGGCACAACTC
>SZWC01002240.1:218129-231756 GCA_023375785.1 Penium margaritaceum
TGCGAGTGGTTGTGAGTGGTTGGGAGTGCTTGTGAGTGGTTGCGAGAGGTTACGAGTGGTTGTGAGTGGTTCCGAGAAGTTGCGAGTGGCTGGGACTGATTGCGACTGGTTGGAACTGGTTGCGACTGGTTGCGACTGGTTGCGAGCGGTTGCGAGTGGTTGCGCATGGTTGCGAGTGGTTGCGATTGGTTACGAGTGGTTCCGAGTGGTTGTGAGTGGTTGCGAGTGGCTGCGAGTGGTTCCGAGTGATTGCAAGTGGTTTTGAGTGGTTGCGAGTGGTTTTAAGTAGTTGTGAGTGGTCGCGAGTGGTCGCGAGTGATCGCGAGAAGTAGTGAGTGGTCATGAGTGGTCCAGAGTATTCGTGAGTGGTCGCACGTGGTCGCGAGTGGTCGCGTGTGGTCACAAGTGGTCGCAAGTGGATGCGAGTGGTTGCGAGTGGTCGCGAGTGGTTGCGAGTGGTTGCGAGTGGTCAGGAGTGGTTGCAAGAGGTTGCAAGTGGTTGCGAGTGGTTGCGAGTTGTTGTGAGTGGTTCCGATTGGTTGCGAGCTGTTGCGAGTGGTTGCAAGTGGTTGCGAGTTGTTATGAGTGGTTGTGAGTGGTTGCGACTGGTTGCGAGCGGTAGCGAGGGGTTGTGAGCAGTTGTGAGCAATTTCAATTGGTTGCGAGCGCTTGCGAGCCGTTGCAAGTGATTGCGAGTAGTTGAGAGTGGTTGTGAGTGGTTACGAGTGGTTGTGGATGGATGCGAGAGGTTGCGAGTAGTTGCGACTGGTTACTACTGGTTGCGAGTGGTTGTGAGTGGTTGCGAGTGGTTGCGAGTCGTTGCGAGTTGTTGCGAGTGGTTGCGAGTTTTTGCGAGTGGTTGCGGATGGTTATAAGTGATAATGAGTGGTTGCAAGTAGTTGTGAGTGGTAACGAATGGTTGGAAAGTGGTTGCGAGTAGTTGCAAGTGGTTGCGAGTGAAGTGGTTGTGAGTGGTTGCAAGTGGCTGTAAGTGGTTACAATTTTGTTGCAAGTGGTTGCAAGTGGTTACAAGTGGTTGCGAGTGGTTGCGAGTGGTTGCGAGTGAAGTAGTAGTGAATGGTTGCAACTGGTTGCGACTGGTTGTGACTGGTTGCGAGTCGTTGTGAGTGGTTGCAAATTGTTGCGAGTGGTTGAGAGTGGTTGCGAGTGGTTGCGAGTGGTTGTGAGTTGTTACGAGTGGCTGCGAGTGGTTGCAAGTGGTTGCGAGTGATTGTGAGTGGTTGCGAGTGGTTGCGAGTGGTTGCAAGTGGTTAAGAGTGAAGTGGTTGTGAGTGGTTATAAGTGGTTGTGCGTGGTTACAATTGGTTGGGAGTGGTTGCATGTGGTTTCAAGTGGTTGCGAGTGGTTGCGAGTGGTTGGAAGCGGTTGGGAGTGGTTGCGAGTGGTTGCGAGTGGTTGCGAGTGGTTGCGAGTGGTTGTGAGTGGTTAGAAGTAGTTGCGAGTGGTTGGGAGTGGTTGTGAGTGGCTGCAAGTGGGTGCGAGTGATTGTGAGTGGTTGTGATTGGTTCCGATTGGTTGCGAGTTGTTACGAGTAGTTCCGAGTGGTTGCAACTGGTTGTGCTAGTTGTGAGTGGTCGCTAGTGGCTGCGAGTGGTTGTGAGTGGTTGCGATTGCTTGTGAGTGGTTGTGAGAGGTTGCGAGTGGTTGCGAGTAGTTGCGAGTGGTTGCGAGTGGCTGTGTCTGGTTGCCACTGGTTGTGACTGGTTGCGACGGTTTGCGACTGGTTGCGAGTTGTTGCGAGTGGTTGCGAGTGGTTACGAGTGGTTGCGATTGGTTACAAGTGGTTGCGAGTGGTTGTGAGTGGCAGCGAGTGGTTGCGAGTGGTTGCGAGTGGTTGCAAGTTGTTGTGAGTGGTTCGGAGTGATTTCAAGTGGTTAAGACTAGTCGCGAGTGGTCGCGAGTGGTCGCGAGTGGTCGTGAGTGGTCGTGAGTGGTCCAGAGTGGTCGTTTGTGGTCGCGAGAGGTTGCGAGTGGTCGCGAGTGGTCACGAGTAGTCTGAACTGGTTGCGAGTGGTTGCGAGTGGTCGCGAGTGGTTGCGAGTGGTTGCGAGTGGTTGTGAGTGGTTGCGATTGGTTGCGAGTAGTTGCGAGTGGTTGCAAGGGGTTGTGAGTTGTTAGGAGTGGTTGTGAGTGGTTACGACTTCTTGCAAGTGGTTGCGAGTGGTAGCGAGGGGTTGCGAGCGGTTGTGAGCAATTGCGAGCGGTTGCGAGCGCTTGCGAGCCATTGCAAGTGATTGCGAGTAGTTGAGAGTGGTTGTGAGTAGTTGCGAGTAGTTGCGGATGGTTGCGAATGGTTGCGAGTGGTTGCGACTGGTTACTAATGGTTGCAAGTGGTTGCGAGTTGTTGCGAGTGGTTGCGAGTGGTTGTGGATGGTTACGAGTGGTTGTGAGTGGTTGCGAGTTGTTGTGAGTGGTAACGAGTGGTTGCAAAGTGGTTGCAAGTGGTTGCAAGTGTTTTAAAGTGAAGTGGTTGTGAGTGGTTGCAAGTGGTTGTGAGTTGTTACGAGTGGTTGCGAGTGGTTGCAAGTGGTTGCGAGTGATTGCGAATGGTTGCGAGTGGTTGCGAGTTGTTGCAAGTGGTTAAGAGTGAAGTGGTTGTGAGTGGTTGTAAATTTTTATGAGTGGTTACAATTGGTTGCATGTGGCTGCGAGTAGTTGCAGGTGGTTGCGAGTGGTTGCAAGCCGTTGCGAGTGGTTGCGAGTGGTTGCGAGTGGTTGTGAGTGGTTGCAAGTGGTTGTGAGTGGTTAGAAGTGGATGCGAGTAGTTGGGAGTGGTTGCGATTGACTGAAAGTTGCTGCGAGTGGTTGTGAGTGGTTGTGAGCGGTTGCGAGTGGTTGCGAGTGGTTGCGAGTAGATACAAGTAGTTCCGAGTGGTTGCAAGTGGTTGCGCTAGTTGTGAGTGGTCGCGAGTGGCTGCGAGTGGTTGCGAGTGGTTGGGAGTGGTTGCGATTGACTGAAAGTTGCTGCGAGTGGTTGTGAGTGGTTGTGAGCGGTTGCGAGTGGTTGCGAGTGGTTGCGAGTAGATACAAGTAGTTCCGAGTGGTTGCAAGTGGTTGCGCTAGTTGTGAGTGGTCGCGAGTGGCTGCGAGTGGTTGCGAGTGGTAGTGAGTGGTTGCAAGTGCTTGTGAGTGGTTGCGAGAGGTTGCGTGTGCTTGTGAGTAGTTGCAACTGGATGCGACTGGCTGCGACTGGTTGCGACTGGTTGCGAGTGGTTGCGAGTGGTTGCGAGTGGTTGCAAGTGGTTGCGATTCGTTACGAGTGTTTGCGAGTGGTTGTGAGTGGTTGAGAGTGGTTGCGAGTGGTTGTGAGTGGTTGCAAGTGGGTGTGAGTGGTTGCGAGTGGTTTATAGTGGTTGCCAGTGATTGCGAGTGGTCGCGAGTGGTCGCGAGTGGTCGTGAGGGGCCGTGAGTGGTCCAGAGTAGTCGTGAGTGGTCGCGAGTGGTCACGAGTGGTCACGAGTGGTTGGAAGTGGATGCGAGTGGTTGGGAGTGGTCGTGAGTGGTTGCGAGTGGTTGCAAGTGGTTACGAGTGGTTGCGAGTGGTTGCGTGTGGTTGCGAGTTGTTGTGAGTGGTGGCGATTGGTTGCAAGTAGTTGCGAGTGGTGTAAGTGGTTGTGAGTTGTTACAAGTGCTTGTGAGTGTTTGCGACTGGTTGCGAGCGGTGGCAAAGGGTTGTGAGCGGTTGTGAGCGGTTGCGAGCGGTTGCGAGAACTTGTGAGCTATTGCAAGTGATTGCGAGAAGTTGAGAGTGGTTGCGAGTGGTTGCGAGTGGTTGCGAATGGTTGTGAGTGGTTGCAAGTGATTGTGACTGGCTACTAGTGGCTGCCATTGGTTCTGAGTTATTGTGAGTGATTGCGTGTGGTTGCGGATGATTAGGAGTGGTTGTGAGTGGTTGCAAGTGGTTGTGAGTAGTAACGAGTGGTTGCAAAGTGGTTGCAAGTGGTTGTGACTGGCTACTAGTGGCTGCCATTGGTTCTGAGTTATTGTGAGTGATTGCGTGTGGTTGCGGATGATTAGGAGTGGTTGTGAGTGGTTGCAAGTGGTTGTGAGTAGTAACGAGTGGTTGCAAAGTGGTTGCAAGTGGTTGCAAGTGGTTGCAAGTGGTTGCGAGTGAAGTGGTTGTGAGTGGTTGCAAGTGGTTGTGAGTGCTTACAATTAGGTTGCGAGTGATTGCGAGTGCTTCCAACTGGTTGTGAGTGGTTGCGAGTGGTTGCAAGTGGTTGCAAGTGGTTGTGAGTGGTTGCTAGTGGTTGTGAGTGGTTGCAAGTGGTTGTGATTGGTTGGAAGTGGTTGCAAGTGGTTGCGAGTTGCTGCAAGTGGCTGCGAGTGGCTACAAGTGGCTGCGTGTGGTTGCGATTGGTCGCTAGTGGTTGTGAGTGTTTGCAAGTGGTTGCGAGCGGTTGTGAGTGGTTGCGAGTGGTTGCAAGTTGTTGCCAGTGGTTGCAAATGGTTACGAATGGTTGTGAGTGGTTGCGAGTAGTTGCGAGTGGTTATGAGTGGTTGCGAATAGTTGTAAGTGGTTACGAGTGGTTGCGAATGGTTACGAGTGGTTGCGAGTGGTTGTGAATGGTTGTCAGTGGTCACGAGTGGTTGTGGGTGGTTTTGAGTGGATCCAAGCGGCTGCGAGTGGATGAAAGTGGCTCCGAGTGGTTGCGAGTGGTTGCGAGTGGTTGCGAGTGGTTCTGACTGGTTGCGAGTGGTTGAGAGTGTTTGCGAGGGGTTGCAAGTGGGCGCCAGTAGCTAAAGGTGGTTCCGAGTGGTTGTGAGTTTTTGCGAGTGGTTGCGAGTGGTTGCAGATGGTTACGAGTGGTTGTGAGCTGTTGCGAGTGGTTGTGAGGGGTAACGAGTGGCTGCAAAGTGGTTGGGAGTGGATACAAGTGGTTGTGAGTGAAGTAGTTGTGAGTGGTTGCAAGTGGTTGTGAGTGGTTAAGATTTGGTTGCGAGTGGTTGCGAGTTGATGTAAGTGGTTGCGAGTGGTTGCGAGTGGTTGCAAGTGGTTGCGAGTGATTGCACGTGGTTGGGAGTGGTTGCGAGTGGTTGCGAGTGATTGTGAGTGGCTAGAAGTGGTTGCAAGTGGTTGCGAGTAGCTGCAAGTGGCTGCGAGTGGCTGCGAGTGGTTCGGAGTGGTTGCGAGTAGTTGCAAGTGGTTGTGAGTAGTTGCGAGTGGTTGCGAGTGGTTGCCCAAGGTTACGAATGGATTTGAGTGGTTGCAAGTGGTTGCGAAAGGTTGCGAGTGGTTGCGAGTGGTTGCGAGTGGTCACGAGTGGTTGGGAGTGGTTGTGGATGGTTGCGAGTGGTTATGAGTGGTTGTGAATGGTTGCAAATGGTTGCGAGTGGTTGTGAGTGATTCCGAGTGGTTCCAAGCGGTCTGAGTGGTTGCAAGTGGTTTCGAGTGGTTGCGAGTGGTTGCGAGTGGTTGCGAGTGTTTGCGAGAGGTTGCGATTGGTTGCGAGTGGTTGCGTGTGGTTGCGAGTGGTTGGGATCGGTTGCGAGTGGTTGCGAGTGGTTGCGAGTAGTTGCGAGTGGCTTGGAGTGGTTACGAGTGGTTGCGAGTGGTTGCGAGTGATTGCGAGTGGTTTGCACTGGTTGCCATTGGTTGCCACTGGTTGCAAGTGGTTGGAAGTGGTTGCACATGGTTGTGAGTGGTTAGGAGTGATTACGAGTGGTTAGGAGTGGTTTTGAGTGGTTGCGAGTGGTTGCAAGTGGTTGCCAGTGGATATGAGTGGGTGCAAGTGGTTGTGAGTGGTTGTGAGCGATTGCGAGTGGTTGCGAGTGGTCGTGAGTGGTCACGAGTGGTCGTGAGAGGTCGTGAATGGTGGGGAGTGGTCGCGAATGGTCGTGAAAGGTTGCGAGTGGTTGTGAGTGGTTGCAAGTGGTCGCGAGTGGTGGCAAGTGGTTGCGAGTGGTCGCGATTTGTCGCAAGTGGTTGTGAGTGGTTGCGAGTGGTTGCGAGTGGTTGAGAGTGGTTGCGAGTGGTTGCGAGTGGTTGCGAGTGGTTGTGAGTGGTTGTGAGTGGTTGCGAGTGGTTGCGAGTGGTTGAGAGTGGTTGCGAGTGGTTGCGAGTGGTTGCGAGTGGTTGTGAGTGGTTGTGAGTGGTTACTTGTACATGCAAGCTGTTACTAGTGGTTGCGAGTGGTTGCGATTGGTTGTGAGCGGTTCTGAGTGGCAGCTAGGGGTTGCTAGCGGTTGTGAGCGGTTGTAAGAGGATGCTAGCGGCTGCGAGTAGTCGCGTGTGGTCGCGAGTGGTCGCGAGTGGTCGCAAGTGGTTGCGAGTGCTCGCGAGTGGTCGTGAGTGGTTGCCAGCGGTTGCGAGTGGTTATGAGTGGTTGCGAGTGGTTGTGAGTGGTTTTGAGTGGTTGCGAGTTGTTGCGAGTGGTTGCGAGTGATTGCGACTGGTTGTGAGTGGTTACGAGTGGTTCCGAGTGGTTGCGAGTGGTTGCAATCGGTTGCAAGCGGTTGCGAGTGGTTGCAAGCCAGTGTGAGCGGTTGCGAGTGGATGCGAGCGGCTATGAGCAGTTGCGAGTGCTTGCAAGAGGTTGTGAGTGGTTGTGAGTGTTTGCAAGTGGTTGCGAGTTGTTGCAAGTGGTTGCGAGTGGTTGCGAGTTGTTACGAGTGGTTGCGAGCAGTTACGAGTGGCTGCAAGTTGTTGTGAGTGGTTTTGAGTAGTTGGGAGTGGTTGCGTGTGGTTGCAAGCTGTTACGCGTGCAGTGGTTGTGAGCGGTGGAAAGTGGTTCTGAGTGGTTACAATTGGGTGCAAGTGGTTGCGAGTGGTTGGATGTGGTTGCAAGTGGTTGCGAATGGTTGCGAGTGGTTGCGAGTGGTTGCGAGTGGTTGCGAGTCGTTGCGAGTGGTTACGAGTTGTTGAGAGTGGTTGCGAGTGGTTTTGAGGGGTTGCGAGTGGTTGGTAGTGGTTGTGAGTGGATTTGAGTGGTTGCGAGTGGTTGCAAGTGGTTGCGAGTGGATGCGAGTGGTTGCAATTGGTTGCGAATGGTTGCGAATGGTTGCGAGTGGTTGCTAGTGGTTACAAGTGCTTGCGAGTGGTTGGAAGTGGTTCGGAGTGGTTGTGAGTGGTTGCAAGTGGTTGCGAGTGGCTGTGAGCGGTTGCGAGCGGTTGGGAGTGGTTGCGAGAGTTTGCGAGTGGTTGTGAGTGTTTGCGAGTGGTTGCGAGTGGTTGCGAGTGGTTGCAAGTGCTTGCAAGTGGTTGCGAGTGGTTGCGACTGGTTGCAGGTGGTTGCGAGTGGTTGCGAGGGGTAGCGAGTGGTTGCGAGTGGTTATGAAGGGTGGCGAGTGTTGTGAGTGGTTATGAAGGGTTGCGAGTGGTTGCAATAATTGTGAGTGGTTGTAAGTTGTTGCATGTGGTTGCGAGTGGTTGCGAGTGGTTGCGACTGGTTGCAGGTGGTTGCGAGTGGTTGCGAGGGGTAGCGAGTGGTTGCGAGTGGTTATGAAGGGTGGCGAGTGTTGTGAGTGGTTATGAAGGGTTGCGAGTGGTTGCAATAATTGTGAGTGGTTGTAAGTTGTTGCATGTGGTTGCGAGTGGTTGCGAGTGGTTGCGACTGGTTGCAGGTGGTTGCGAGTGGTTGCGAGGGGTAGCGAGTGGTTGCGAGTGGTTATGAAGGGTGGCGAGTGTTGTGAGTGGTTATGAAGGGTTGCGAGTGGTTGCAATAATTGTGAGTGGTTGTAAGTTGTTGCATGTGGTTGCGAGTGGTTGCGAGTGGTTGCGACTGGTTGCAGGTGGTTTCGAGTGGTTGCAAGTGGTTGCGAGTGGTTGCGAGTGCTTTCGAGTGGTTTCGAGTGCTTACGAGTGGTGCATGTGGTTGCGAGTGGTTTCCACTGGTTGCGAGTGGTTGCGAGTGGTTGCGAGTAGTTGCGAGTGGTTGTGAGTTGTTGTGAGTGGTTGCGAAAGGTTGTGAGTGGTTGCGAGTGGCTGCGAGTGGCTGTGAGTTTTAGCGAGTGGTTGCGAGTGGTTGAAAGTGTTTCAAGTGGTTTTGAGTCCATGTAAGCGGTTGGGAGTAGTTGCGATTGGTTGCGAGTGGTTGCGAGTGGTTGCGTGTTGTTGCGAGTGGTTGCAAGTGGTTGCAAGTGGTTGCGAGTGATTGCAAGTGGTCGCGAGTGGTTGCGAGTGGTTGCGAGTTGGTGCGAGTGGCTACGAGTGGTTGGGAGTGGTTGCATGTGGCTGTGTGTTGTTGTGAGTGGTTGTAAGTGGTTGCAAGTTATTGCGAGTGGTTGCGAGTGTTTTGAGTGGTTGTGTGTCCTTGTAAGTGGTTGCGAGTGGTTGCTAGTGGTTGCAAGTGGTTGCGAGTGGTTGCGAGTGGTTGCAAGTGGTTGTGAGTGGTTGGGAGTGGTTGCGAGTGGGTGCAAGTGGTTGCGAGTTGCTGTGAGTGGTTACGGGTGGTTGCGAGTGGTTGCGAGTAGCTGCACGTTGTTGTGAGTGGTTGTGAGTGGTTGCTACTGGTTGGGACTTGTTGCCTCTGGTTAAGAGTGGTTGCAAGTGGTTGCTCATGGTTGCGAGTGGTTGTGAGTGATTGCGAGTGGTTATGAGTGGATGTGAGTGATTGCGAGTTGTTGCGAGTGGTTGAGAGTGTTTGTGAATGGTTTCGAGTGGTTACAAGTGGTGGTGAGTGGTTGCGAGTGGTTGTGATTACTGTGAGTGGTTGCGAGTGGTTGCGAGTGGTCCCCAGTTGTCGTGCTTCGTCGCAAGTGGTTGCAAGTGATCACGAGTGGTCACGAGTGGGCGCTATTGGTTGCAAGTGGTTGCGAGTTGTGGCAAGTGGTTGCGAGAAGTCGCGATTTTTCACGAGTGGTTGCGAGTGGTTGGGAGTGATTTCGAGTGGTTTCAAGTGGTTGTGAGTGGTTGCGAGTGGTTCCAAGTAGTTGTGAGTTGTTATGAGTGATTGGGAGTGGTTGCGAGTGGTTGCAAGCAGATGCGAGTGGTTGCGAGGGGTTGCGAGAGGTTACGAGCGGTTGTGAGCGGTTGCCAGCAGTTGCAAGTGGTTACGAGTGGTTACGAGTGGTCGCAAGTGGTTGTGAGTGGTTGAGAGAGCTTGCGGGTGGTTGCGACTGGTTTTGAGTGGTTGCGACTGGTTGCAAGTGGTTGCGAGTGGTTGCAAGTGGATGCGAGTGGTTGGGAGTGATTGTGATTGAAGCGGTAGTGAGTGGTTGCAAGTGGTTGGGATTGGTTGCGAGTGGTTGCGAGTGGTTGCGAGTTTTTGCGAGTGGTTGTGAGTTGTTGCGAGTGTTTTGAGTGGTTTGAAGTCATTGCAAGTAGTTAAGAGTAGTTGCGATTGGTTGCGAGTGGTTGCGAGTGGTTGCGAGTTGTTGCGAGTTGTTGCAAGTGGTTGCAAGTGGTTGCGAGTGGTTGCAAATGGCTGCGAGTGGTTGAAAATGGTTGCAAGTAGTTGCAAGTGGTTGCAAGTGGGTGCAAGTGGTTGCGAGTGGTGGCAAGTGGTTGCGAGTGGTTGCGAATGGTTGTGAGTGGCTGCGAGAGGTCGCGAGTGGTTACAAGTGGTTATGAGTGGTTGCAAATGGTTGCAAGTCGTTGCAAGTGGTTGTGAGTGGTTGAAAGTGATTTTGAGTGGTTGTGAGCGGTTGCGAGTAGTTGCAAGTGGTTGTGAGTGGTTGTGAGTGGTTGTGAGTGGTTGCAAGTGGTTGCGAGTGATTGCAAGTGGTTGCAAGTGGTTGCGAGTGGTTGCAAGTGGTTGCAAGTGGTTGCAAGTGGTTACGAATGGTTGTGAGTGGTTGCGCGATGTTGCATGTGGTTGTGAGTGGTTGCAAGTGGTTGCGAGTAGTTGCGAATGGTTGCGAGTGGTTGCGAGTGGCTGCGAGTCGTTGCAAGAGGTTGGGAGCGGTTGCGAGTGGTTGCGAGTAGTTGCAAGTGGTTGCGAGTGGTTACGAGTGGTTGTGAGTGGTTGCGAGTAGTTGCAAGTGGTTGCGAGTGGTTACGAGTGGTTGTGAGTGGTTGCGAGTAGTTGCAAGTGGTTGCGAGTGGTTACGAGTGGTTGTGAGTGGTTGCGAGTAGTTGCAAGTGGTTGCGAGTGGTTACGAGTGGTTGTGAGTGGTTGCGAGTAGTTGCAAGTGGTTGCGAGTGGTTACGAGTGGTTGTGAGTGGTTGCGAGTAGTTGCAAGTGGTTGCGAGTGGTTACGAGTGGTTGTGAGTGGTTGCGAGTAGTTGCAAGTGGTTGCGAGTGGTTACGAGTGGTTGTGAGTGGTTGCGAGTAGTTGCAAGTGGTTGCGAGTGGTTACGAGTGGTTGTGAGTGGTTGCGAGTAGTTGCAAGTGGTTGCGAGTGGTTACGAGTGGTTGTGAGTGGTTGCGAGTAGTTGCAAGTGGTTGCGAGTGGTTACGAGTGGTTGTGAGTGGTTGCGAGTGATTGCAAGTGGTTGCGAGTGGTTGCGAATGGTTACGAGGTGTTGTGAGTGGTTGCGAGTGGATACAGTGGTTGTGAGTGGTTGCGTATGATTGTGATTGGTTGCGAGTGGTTGCAAGTGTTGCCAGTGGTTGCGAGTGGTTGCGATTGGTTGGGATTTGTTACGAGTAGGTGCGAGTGGTTGCGAGTGGTTGTGAGTTGTTTTGAGTGCTTGTGAGTAGTTGCAAGTGGTTGTGCGTGGTTGTGAGTGGTTGCGAGTGGTTGCGAGTGGTTGTGAGTAGTTGTGAGTGGTTTCCAGTGGTTGCAAGTGGTTGCGGGTGGTTGCGAGTAATTGCAAGTGGTTGCGAGTGGTTGCGAATGGTTACGAGGTGTTGTGAGTGGTTGCGAGTGGATACAGTGGTTGTGAGTGGTTGCGTATGATTGTGATTGGTTGCGAGTGGTTGCAAGTGGTTGCGGGTGGTTGCGAGTAATTGCAAGTGGTTGCGAGTGGTTGCGAATGGTTACGAGGTGTTGTGAGTGGTTGCGAGTGGATACAGTGGTTGTGAGTGGTTGCGTATGATTGTGATTGGTTGCGAGTGGTTGCAATTGTTGCCAGTGGTTGCGAGTGGTTGCGATTGGTTGGGATTTGTTACGAGTAGGTGCGAGTGGTTGCGAGTGGTTGTGAGTTGTTGTGAGTGCTTGTGAGTAGTTGCAAGTGGTTGTGCGTGGTTGCAAGTGGTTGCGAGTGGTTGGGAGCGGTTACGAATGGTTGGGAGTGGTTGCGAGGGGTTGTAAGTGGTGCGAGTGGTTGTGAGTGGTTGCAAGTCATTGCGAGTGGTTGCGAGTGGTTGCGAGTGGTTGCCAGTGGTTGCGAGTGGTTGCCAATGGTTGAGTGGTTGCGAGTTGTTGTGAGTGGTTGGTAGTAGTTGCAAGTGGTTGCGAGTCGTGGGGAGTGGCGCCGAGTCATTCTGAGTAGTTGCAAGTGGTTGAGAGTAGTTGCGAGTGGTTGCGATTGGTTGTGATTGGTTGCAAGTGGTTACGAGTGCTTGTAAGTGGGTGCGAGTGGTTAGGAGTGGTTGCGAGTTGTTGTGATTGGTTGCGAGTGGTTGCGAGTGGTTGCGAGTGGTTGCAAGTGATTGAGAGTGGATGTGAGTGGTTGCAAATGGCTCTAAGTGGTTGCAAGCGGTTACCAAAGGTTGTGAGTGGTTGCGAGAGGTTGTGAGTGGTTGCGATTCGTTGCAAGTGGTTGCAAGTGGTTGCGATTGGTTGCGACTGGTTATGAGTGGTTGCGAGTGGTAGCAAGTGGTTGCGAGTGGTTGCGAGTGGTTGTGCGTGGTTGTGAGTGGTTTCGTATGGTTGCGAGTGGTAGCGAGTGGTAGCGATTGGTTGCAAGTGGTTGCGAGTGGTTGCAAGTGGTTGCAACGGATTGCGAGTGGTTGCAAATGGTAGTGAGTGGTTGCCATGGTTGCACATTATTGGAAGTGGTGTGAGTGGGTGCAAGTGGTTGCAAGTGGATGCAAATGCCTGCGAGTCGTTGCAAGTAGTTGCAAGTGGTTGTGAGTGGTTGCAAGGTGTTCGATTGGTTGCGAGTTGTAACCAGTGGTTACAAGTGGTTGGGCGTGGTTTCGAGTGGTTGTGAGTGATTGCGAGTGGCTGCGTGTGGTTGCAAGTGGTTGCAAGTGGTTGTGAGTGGTTACGATTGGTCGCGAGTTGTTGCGAGTGGTTGTGAGTGGTTCCAAGTTGTTGTAAGTGGTTGGGAGTGGTTGCGAGTGGTTACGAGTGGTTGTGAATGGTTGGAAGTGGTTGGAAGTGGAAGCCAGTGGTTGGTTGTGGTTGCAAGTGTTTCTGAGTTGTTGGAAGTAGTTGGGAGTCGTCGGGAGTGTTTCTGAGAAGTTGCGAGAGGTTGGGAGTGGTTCTGAATGGTTGCGGGTGGTTACATGTGGTTGCAAGTGGTTGGAAGTGGTTGCGAGTGGTTACAAGTGGTTACAAGTGGTTGCAAACTGTTGCAAGTGGTTTGAAGTGGTTGCGAGTGGTTATGAGTGGTTGTGAGTGGTTGTGAGTGGTTGTCAGTGGTTGCGTATTGTTGCGAGTGGTTGCCGGTGGTTGCGAGTGGTTGCAATTGGTAGCGAGTGGTTGGGAGTGGTTGCGAGTGGTTGCGAGTGGTTGCGAGTGGTTGCAAGTGGTTGCGAGTGGTTGCAAGTGGTTGCGAGTGGTTGCGAGTGGTTGCGAGTGGTTGCAAGTGGTTGCGAGTTTGCGAAAGTGGTTGCCAGTGGTTGCGAGTGGTTGCAATTGGTTGCAAGTGATTGTGAGTGGTTGCGATTGGTTGCCAGTGGTTGCGAGTGGTTGCAAGTGGTTACGAGTGGTTTCAAGTACTTACGAGTGGTTACCAGAGGTTGCGAGTGGTTGTGAGGGGTTGCGAGCGATTGCAAGTGGTTTTGAGTGGTTGCGAGTGGTTAAGAGTTTATGTGAGTGGTTGCGAGTGGTTGCGAGTGGCCCCGAGTAGTTGCGTATGGTTGCGTTTCGTTGTGAGTGGTTGCAAGCTGTTGCCAGTGGTTGCGAGTGGTTTGGCGTGGTTGAGATTTGTTGCGAGTGGTTGCGAGTGGTTGCGAGTGGTTGTGAGTGGTTACAAGTTGTTGCAGGTGGTTCTGAGTAGTTGCGAGTGGTTGTCCGTGGTTGTGAGTGGTTGCGATTGGTTGCCAGTGGTTGTGTATGGTTGCGAGTGGTTGCAAGTGATTGTGAGTGCTTATGAGTGGTTGTGAGTGGTTGGGAGTGGTTGCGAGTGGTTGCCAGTGGTTGTGTATGGTTGCGAGTGGTTGCAAGTGATTGTGAGTGCTTATGAGTGGTTGTGAGTGGTTGGGAGTGGTTGCGAGTGGTTGCGAGTGGTTGCGACTGGTTGCAATTGGTTGTGAAAGGTTGCGAGTGGTTGCCAGTGGTTTCGAGTGGTTGCAAGTGATTGCGAGTGGTTGCGAGTTTTTGCAAGTGGTTGAGAGTGGTTGTGATTTGTTGCATTTGGTTGCCAGTGGTTGCGAGTGGTTGCGAGTTGTAGTAAGTGGTTGTGCGTTGTTGCGATTGGTCTTGAGTGTGTGCGAGTGGTAACGAGTGGTAGCGATTGGTAGCAATCGGCTGCCAGTGGTTGCAAGTGGTTGCAAGTGGTTGCGAGTGGTTGCGAATGGTTGCAAATGGTTGTGAGTTGTTGCGATGGTTGCACATTATTGCGAGTGGTTTGCCGTGGTTGCAAGTGGTGGCAAGTGGTAACGAATTCCTG
>SZWC01002241.1:14275-41031 GCA_023375785.1 Penium margaritaceum
CTCATCTCTTGCATCCACCATGCCGACTCCTCGAGCACCTGCAACATGCAAGTCGCTGTCTAGCGGCTTTGTCAAGAAGTCCGCAAGCATTTTCTTGGTTGCGACGTGCTCCAATTCCACGACACCCTTGGCGACAAGGTCACGTGAGTAGTGGTTCCGAATATCAATGTGCTTTGTACGCCGGGAGATCATGTCGTCCTCTGCCATAGCGATGGCACTTTGGTTGTCAATGCGGATGATGGTTGCTTCCTCTTGTGGTGCTTTGATCTCATCAAGCAAACTGCGAAGCCACTGTGTTTCCTTGCACACTTCGGAGAGTGCAATGTACTCTGCCTCAGCAGTAGAAAGTGAGACGCAGTCCTGTTTCGTGCTTGCCCACGAGACCGCACCAACGTTGAGAAGACAGACAAACCTTGAGGTTGAATTTCTGTCATCAATCCGTCCTCCCTAGTCCGCGTCAGTGTAGCATGTTAGTCGCAGCAAGTCTGATCCTTCTAGACCTCCAAACCGAAGTCCAACGTGCCGAGTCTTTTTGAGGTAGTGAAAAATCCGCTTCACCACTTGCCAATGTTCTGGCCCAGGGTTGGCCACACACCTGCTCACCTGACCCACTGCATAAGCAATGTCAGGTCGCGTTCCCACCATCGCATACATGAGGCTCCCAACTGCGGACTGGTATGGAATGTTTTGCATCTCCCGCCGGTCTGCCTCGTTGCTTGGTGACATGGAGGAGGAGAGCTTGCAGTCGGAGGGCATGGGGGTGCTGACGGGTTTGCAGTCCTCCATGTTGTAGCGCGTCAAGACATCCATGATGTACTTGGTCTGGTTGAGCTCGATGGTGCCTGCTTTGCGGTTGCGGTGAACAGCAATCCCGAGGTAGTACTCGAGAGGTCCCACATCCTTCATCTTAAACTTGCTGGCCAAATTTTTCTTGAGGTCCGTAAGGGCCTCTTGCGAGGAAGAACACATGATGAGATCGTCCACGTACAACGCCACGAGCAGCAAGTCACGTTCGTCCTCTCGCACATAGACGCTGGGGTCATTCTTGCAATGTGCAAAGGAGATCTCAGCCATGAAGCTGTCCATCTCCTTGTACCAGATCCGTGGGGCCTGTTTCAGCCCGTACAACGCCTTCACCAGCTTGAACACCTTACCCTCGGGTGCTTTGACACCATCAGGTACCTCCATTAGCACCTCCTTGTCGAGCTTCCCATGAAGGAAAGCTGTCTTCATATCCATCTGGTGGATCTCAAGGTCTTTGGCGGCAGCGATGGCAAGCAGGGACCGGATTGAGGCAAACGTGACATCCGGTGCGAAGGTCTCATTGTACTCAGACCCTGCGCACTGTAAGAATCCTTTCGCCACGACCGTTGCCTTGTACTAGTTGATGCTATCATCTTACTTCCGCTTCAACCTGAGCACCCACTTTGAGCCCACCACGTGAGCATTAGCGGGTCTGTCCACCAGCACCCATGTGCCATTTTCTTCGATGGATGCGAGCTCGCTGTCCACCGCCTCCTTCCAGTTGGCCACATCGGGCCTTGCCAGCGCCTCAGTCACAGTGAGCGGCTCTCCCTGAGCCAAACAGGACCAGATCAGTCCAGTCCAGCTTCCGGTGTCAACGTCGTACTTTGGAGTTTGTTTTCTTTGTCGTGTGCTCCGACGTTGCATTGCTGGTGGATCTTTGGAATGCTGTTGCTCTTGTACTGTTGGCTGCCCTGGAATTAAGTTTTCCTCTTTTGAAGAGCCACTGGCCTCCGAGCTTGTCTCAGAGGCCTCGGACGTCTCCGACTCAGTGTCGGAGCTCGCCGCTGCGTCAGCCTGCGCAGCCGCTCTCCCTGCCACACCACTGTTCTTCACAGCCTGTTGTACTGGCACCACTTGCCAGTTTTTGGGAGCTTGATCTCCTGACTCCAGCAGCACCAACCACTCTCCCTGTTTTGGAGCTTGCGTGGGATCAAGCATCTCTTCCTTGCCTGGTTTCCTTTCATCAAAGGTTACGTCCCGGCTGGTGATGAGTCTGTTGGCCTGAGGGTGATTGTGCACCCTGGAGGGTCACTAGCAATGGCTGGTTCACACCACCAACTCTTTCTGGAGAGACTGAAACTGTGGAGGCAACTGGTTCCAAGGATGGCAGAAAACTGGTCAGAGATTGAGGCAATAGTTTTGGCCTCAATTGACGGGGAATGAACACTTTTTCGAGGCTCACAAGAAGTGGCATTTTATAGCCACTGACCTAAGCTTTCCAGAACACCAAAGCATGCCAGATTTGAAGATTCCTAGCAGATTATATGGCTTCTAGAGTGTCTATTGGTAGGTTGTCCTTCTTCCCACCTAGGAAGGCATCCCTTCCCTCCTCTAGAAGCTTCTGTCCCTTCCTACATTCCTCAGCTTGCTTCTCGTAGGAGGGAAGGTGTCCAGGAGACCAAGACACCTCTAGATGCCTTGTAGGACAAGTCACCCCTTCTAGAAGGTGTGCCACCTTCCTGGACCCTCACCTGGCCTTCTAGAAACTTAAAGAGGAACTCTAGAGGTTGAGCTAGCTTCCTGGCATCTATTTTCCACCTCCCTTCAGGCAGGGCAGAATTTCATCTTGTGGGACTTGAACCCGGGCCCCTGCCTCTATAGGTGAACACCATTAACCACTAAGCCACCTTGGCTTGTCTTTTTGGTGTTCCTATTTGGAGTCACTCCTGCCATGGTGAGGAGCATTACTCCAACAATCTCCCCCTTGCGCATCAGCCATGGCAGTTGTCCATGCTTAATCTGCAACTGAGGAGCCTTTCTCCTCCTGCGAGGCGCGCTTACATTTTATTGCTCCCTCTCTCTCACCCCCATCCTTCTTGTGCAGTGCCACATTCACGCTCCTCTTGCGTGAAGAAGACTTGTGCAAACCTTGGCCAAATGCCCTTGTCGGCATCGTACCTTTTTGTCCTTCTTCGCACACGGTTGCTCGTGCGGGGCTCTTGAGGCGGTTGTTTTTGTTGCTGTCCCCTTCCGGCGCCATCCTCTCCAAGCGCCTGCTCCCCCTCTCTTGGAGACCTTGGAGACATCTGTTGACTCCCCACCTCCACGTCCATCTCCGGTGCTTCGGATTCCTCATCCGAAATGGCCGGAATTAATTCTGCCGGTCGCCCATCCCTCGCGCGATCCTCTCCGGCTGGTCTTGCTGCAAGGATGTCACCCTCATTCACGTCCTCCAGCGTCTCCCCCTCAAGGAGTGGCATCCACTCCCTCCTCTTGGAGAGACTTGCCTCCTTGTCTGTCCAACGGCTTTTCTCGTCGAACGTGACATCGCGACTCCGCACAATCTGCTGCCTCCTTGGGTCAAAGAGCCGGTACGCGTTGCTTCTGCTCTGATATCCAAGGAAAAAACACCGGCGGGTATGCGGGTCCAGCTTGCTCCGTCCCTCACGTGCCTGCACCATTGCATGTGCAACACAACCAAACGTGCGGAGGTGACCCACCGCCGGCTTCCTCCTGCCCCACACCTCTTGTGGCGTCTTCCACGCCTCGCTCGACTTGTCCTTCAGCGGCTTGGTCGGCATGAAATTCATGATGTACGCTGCTGTCCTTGCCGCCTCCGCCCAATACCGTTGTGTAAGGCCGGCGTCACTCAACATGGATCGCACCATGTTAAGGATTGTGCGATTCACTCTCTTTGCGACGCCATTCTGTTGTGGGGAGTGTGGAGTTGTTTTCTGCCACTCAATCCCCTTGCTCTTCATCCACCCAAGGCATCCCGCATATTCACCGCTGTTGTCACTCCGGAACGCCTTCACCTTCAACTCTGTTTGCCGCTGCACATCTCCCACAAACTCCTGCATGCACGCAAGGACCTCGCTCTTCCGCTTCATTGGGTAGAGGTAGAGTTTCCGACTGTGGTCATCGATGAAGGTGAGGAAGCAGCGCGGTCCGACGATGGAGCTCTCAAGCGATCCACACACATCTGTGTGTACCACGGCCAGTTTTGCCGATGCACGCGTCCCCTTGACGACAAACGGCTGCCAAGTTGATTTGCCAATGATGCATGGCTCACACATGGTCTCCTTGGTTCCATGAAGGCCGCTGATTTGGAGACCCCGCACCACTTCCCTCTTAGCCATCTCCTTCACTCTCGATGAAAAAATGTGGCAGAGTCGGCGGTGCCATAGGTCCAGGTCTCCTCCATCCTTCGTTGCAAGATTGCCGGCGTTGGACCCCACCCGGCTGCTGAGGATCTTTGCGCGTAGCTGGCACAAGTCGTCCTCCCTCTTGGCACGCGCAATCACCTCACCTTTGTCCTCCTTGCCGATGACGGCCTCCTTCTTTGTGAAGAGCACCTCAAGTCCCTTGCCGGTAAGGCGGCTAACGGAGAGCAGGTTTGCCCCAAAGTTGGGCATATGCAGCACATCGTAGATTGTGCTTGTGACAGATTTGCCATCCACAATTGACTCAATGCGGACGCTACCCTCACCGGCGGCCACCTCTGTTTTTCCATTGGCCACCGTCATGCGTCTCTCCGAGGGGCCGTAGGTGACAAATGTTGCCCTGTTGCATTGAGTGTGGCGGCCTGATCCGGAGTTGATGATGGCAATTCCCGGATCCTTCAAGTTGGTGGAGTTGTACGCCATAAGGGCATGCTCATCTTTCTTCCCGCCCCGCTGCGACCGATATGTTTTCTTCTTGGGACAGTTGCACGCGTAGTGGCCCTCCTTGCCGCAGTTGAAGCACTTCCCCTTCTTGTCACCCTTCTTGGTGCATTGTTTGGTACCCTTCCACTTGTTGCCTCGGCCTCCACTTTGAGGATGAACCGTGTAAGCTGAACTTGATGCCGCTGCACTCTCTCGACCGCCACGTCGCATCCACTCATTGCGCACGTACTCAGCAACCTTCGGGTACTTCAGCTCGTCGGAAGGCCAGCCACCAAGGACTGTGATCATGGGACTCCAACTGTCTGGCAAGGCCAGAAGGAGGATCATAGCTTGTAACTGAGAGTCGACCTCCCAACCCGTGGCCACGCACTCCGCTATAAGCGACTCAATCTGCTACATGATCTCCATGATGATGTCGCCTTTGTTGGCTCGGAGGGTGACGAGCCGTTTGAAGATGAAGAGCTGATTGGCAAGGTTGCTTGACTGGTAGATGGAGCAAAGTTTTGACCATGCGTCTGCGGCCAAGGTGCATCCTTGGATGTGCCCAAGTTGTGGTGGGCATAACGCGGACACAAGGAGCGCCAATGCCTTTTGTTGTGCTTCTTGTATGCCTCCTTCACCTCAGCCGTTGCAGTCTCCGGCGGAGCAGTCTCATCACCTTTTACGAGCTCAAGTAGTCCCTTATCGTTAAGGAAGACCTCAAACTGCCGCCTCCACAAGGCAAAGCCTGTCCCATGAAACTTAAGGACAACGCGGCTGCTCTCTTGCTCGCTGGTTGCCATGTCTTACTTTTGGAAGCGTGAAATAAGGCTGGCTATGAACCCCTCAGAGGCGTGGGTCCATAACCCTTTTGTTGGCCTGAGGGTGAGTGTGCATCCTGGAGGGTCCCTAGCAGTGGCTGGTTCACACCACCAACTCTTTTTGGAGAGACTGAAACTGTGGAGGCAACTGGTTCCAAGGATGGCAGAAAACTGGTCAGAGATTGGGGCAATAGTTTTGGCCTCAATTGACGAGGAATGAACACTTTTTTGAGGCTCACAAGAAGTGGCATTTTATAGCCACTGGTCTAAGCTTTCCAGAACACCAAAGCATGCCAGATTTGAAGCTTCCTAGCAGATTCTATGGCTTCTAGAGTGTCTATTGGTAGGTTGTCCTTCTTCCCACCTAGGAAGGCATCCCTTCCCTCCTCTAGAAGCTTCTGTCCCTTCCTACATTCCTCAGCTTGCTTCTCGTAGGAGGGAAGGTGTCCAGGAGACCAAGACACCTCTAGATGCCTTGTAGGACAAGTCACCCCTTCTAGAAGGTGTGCCACCTTCCTGGACCCTCACCTGGCCTTCTAGAAACTTAAAGAGGAACTCTAGAGGTTGAGCTAGCTTCCTGGCATCTATTTTCCACCTCCCTTGAGGCAGGGCAGAATTTCATCTTGTGGGACTTGAACCCGGGCCCCTGCCTCTATAGGTGAACACCATTAACCACTACGCCACCTTGGCTTGTCTTTTTGGTGTTCCTTTTTGGAGTCACTCCTGCCATGGTGAGGAGCATTACTCCAACGGAGTCTTCTTCCTGCCAGGTCCCACAGGCGGTAGGTCTTGTGGGCTGTCTCATAGCCCACCATAACGCACTTTCGCGCTCTTGCATCCAGCTTGCCAGCACCCTCACCCGCCTGGATCTTTGCCCATGCGATGCAGCCAAATGCTTTCAGGTGTGATGCGTCCGGCTTCTTCCCTGACCAAACTTCTTGTGGCGTCATTTGATGCTTCCCCTTCTTCTTTCCGCGCCTGCCTAGAGCAGCCCCAAAAGTCAGGTTGACGAGATAGCATGCCGTTCTTGCCGCTTCTGCCCAGAACCGCGGTGGAAGCTTTGCATCGAGCAGCATGCTACGCACCATGCCGAGGATGGTCTGATTCATCTGTTCGGCAACACCATTGCTCTGCGGCGTGTAAGGCATTGTGGGCTAGTGGTTGATTCTATGTTGACGCAACCAGCCCTTGCATGCCTCCTACTCTTCGCCATTGTCGCTTCGCATCGCTTTGACTTTCTTTCCGGTCTGCCGCTCCACCATGGCGACAAATTCCTGTAACGTTTCTCTGACCTTTCCCTTTGCTTTGAGGAAGAAGATCCACACCTTGCGACTGTGGTCGTCTATGAAGGTCAGAAAATACTTGCTACCACCATTTGACGCCGTGCAAAAATTTCCGCACACATCGGTGTGAATCAGGTCAAGGCCTGATTCTGCGCGGCGACCATTGCGCTCAAAGCGAGTTCGCTTGGTCTTGCCTTGGAGGCAAGGTGCACACAGGCTGCCACACCCAACCGCATCCTTTTTGCAACCATCCATGCCACGGACCAGCTGTTGTTGCTGGATGACTCGGAGCGTGCTGTTTGTTACATGCCCAAAGCGTCTATGCCACAGATCAACATCTTCGTCTTTTGCGGCAAAAGATGGTTTTTCAGTTTTCAATGGTGTGCTCTCCTGCGTCGGTGTTGAGACCACTGCCTCCGCTGCACCCGCATGACCCTCGTCTTCCGAGCTCTTTGCCGTTGTCTACAGTACGTAGAGTCCGTCAATCCATGGAACTTGTGCCACAAGATCTTTGTTGGCGTAGAGGACCTTGATGTCCTCGTTCCTGGCGATGACCGCCTTCTTCTACGTGAACACCACCGTCATGTTGTTTTCCGTTATTCTTGACACGGACAGAAGGTTTGCCGCAAAGGAGGGCATGTAGACCACGTCACATAGGCGTAGATCCTTCTCTGCACCATTGAGGCTGATGCTCACCAGCTTGTCGCCCACGCCCTTTGCGTTCACGACGCTACCGTTTGCGCATCTGAATCGCCGATCGGTGGGGCTGATGGAGACAAATCCAGCATCGTCATTGCTAGAGTGATGATCGGTGCCGGAGTCAAGCCCAAAAGCTCCTGGCCTGAGCACCGCCGCTCCTTTTGCTAGAGGCGTGCTCTGTGCCATCATGTTGGTGGCTTCTTGCCACCCTTTTTGCTGCCTTTGTTCCCACCACTTCCACCGTCTTCCTTCTTTGGCGAACTGCACTCTCTTGCCCAGTGCCCAGGTTTGCCGCAGCTGCGCCAGTTACCCTGTTGCTTGGGAGCCTTGCCGCCATTGTTTCCTCCGCCACCATCGCTTCCGCTGCCGCCTTTCTGACCAGAGGCTGACCCTTTGCTCCCGCGCACACCGTAGCGTGCGGCATAGGCTGAGAGGTTAGCCTCACTTCTGCTGCGGCGCATGGCCTCGTTTTGCACGTACTCGGACACTGCCATGTACGTCTGGTCATCCTCCTTCCAGCCACCAATGACGGTGATCATTGGGCTCCAGCTCTCCGGTAGCGCCATGAGGAGGATCATGGCTTGCATGTTTTTGTCAAGGTCCCAGTTCATCTGGCAAGCTTCGCCAAGGGGTCCTTCAAACTCCTGTAGGAAATCGGGGATTGATTTGCCCTCATTCACCTGCATGCTGATCAGCCGTTGTAGGATGAATAATCTGTTCGCCAGAGAGGTGGATTGGTGCACGCGCTTGAGCTTGTCGTAAGCTTCGGAAGCCAGCGTGTACTCGGCAATGATGGGAACATATTTCTTGACTATCGCGTTGCTGAGAAATGACATGACAATATCATTTCGATCCATCCATGCCTCATGCTCGGATGTGCCTTCCGCGGGAACCTGCTCCTCTCCCTTCAGTAGCTTGATGGAGCCACGCACTTTCATCGCCAGCTCAAACGGGCATCTCCACAGGGGGAAATCAATCCCCTCAAAAATGGGGATTCCTCCCAAGGGTCCAAGACCTTGCGGCAGTGACGTAGCACTCACATTTCCTCCAGTGGTCTGCCCTGTGGTAGCCACTGTTGAGTTTGAGGACTGCCCTGCGGCAGCCCCCACTCCTCCTGATGGGTCAACCATTTTTTTTGCCCTTATCTGCTTCCCACGTCTCTGCTGCGTTGAGGCCGATGTAGGTTGATGTTAGCTCATGTTTGCTACCGGTTTTAGGATGCAGATCCGTTCCTTACCCCTCCAGCCGATGTTCACCTGAACACAGAGAAGATATGTACACCAACACACCCAGGGTCTTGCCACCAAGGGCAGAGCTTGTCCTGGTTGGGACACAAGGGTCGTGCCTCCAAGGGCAGAGCTTGTCCTTGGTCCCTATGTGCTGAGTGTAGACCAACCCGTTGGGGCTGATGAAGCTGATGGAGCTGATGGAGCTGATGGAGCCGGCGTGCGCACCTGGAGAGAGCGTACCAAAGTTGAGTGAAGCGTGCCTTACAACTGGTCAGCCTGGGCCCATAACCCTTTGTCAACCGGCCTGAGGCAAACGGACTAGAAAACAGGGCCGACACAATAGCACCTGCCGTCCGCTCCTAGCATTTCAGCTAGGAGAAGATATCACCCTCAGGATCACGGTTCCACACTGAGCAGTTCCTAGGCAATCACTTGCTAGCAACTGTGTCCACTTAACACTTGGTCACTTTCGCGCGAGGTGCTAGTCAAAGACTAACTCCTAGGGCTTAGACCAACCAGTGTATTCTTTATACTGTTCCTTAGTTGGACAACTCTGTGAGGAGTGTCTAAGGCCAGATTGTGTAATTAGAATGAGGAATGAGCCTGGCACATATAGTCCTAGGCCTGGCTTCTAAGGTGTGTGGGTAGTGGCACTTTTGGGGTGGTCACTCCACACCACTTCACCAGTCCGCAAATTGGCGCATCCACTGACCGCCAAGTGGCGCACTCTTCTCATGCATGGAGGAATGTCTAAGAAACATCCCCCCTGTGCAGGAAGGTAAAAAAACCTCCTGCGCACATCAAGGCTCGATCGCAGGACCTGTTGTCCCTATGTCTAACATGCTATCCGTTGCGCTACACTTCTGGTGTCTCACTTGGACTTCCACCAAGAACAAGGTTTGGGGGACTTACTCTAAGGGAGCAGTGCATACCCAACCTGTTCGTCAAGCCATAGCAGCGGCCATAGGGCATAGAAGAACAACATTATGGGCCCACACTTTTGGTTCTAAGGCACGCTTCTAAGACTGACCAGCGCGTGGTCTTGCAAGGCGCACAGGTACAACAGGGACACAAAGATCGGACGGCTCCAATATGCTCCATCGGCTCCACCGGTTTCTTCAGGTAGGGTGCGCGCACGTGGCGGACGAGGGGATGAGGAACAGCTCTGTCCATGTTGGACAAGACCTTGAGCCCCAACGGGATTAAGCTCTACCCCTTTTTAGAAGGTGGTACGACCCCGACTCCGTTCTCTCACGACCGCACCATCGCCTTAAGAGATCATCGGCGGAAGGGGAAAGCAACGAAACCAACTGCACCTTTGACAACGGTTGCAGTCAGCAGCCTGATCAGCCTCATCGGCCTCAACAAAATAGAGTAGTAGTGAAGCACACAAGACGAGCAATCGCAAGAAATAGTGATCCGAGCCAAGCCCGCCTTGAGGCGGGTATGTCCAAATTCACGGGGACAGGGTTTCCCTTCTAGAAATGGCAGTTTGAGATTGTCATGATCATGCGTGGCTACCTTGACATCCTAAAAGGGATCGTGACACCACCCGCCGATGCAACCATGACGACGCATGCGGCTGACCTTACAGCATGGACGATGAAGAACAACATGGCTCTCGCCATTCTTGTGACATCCATCAACGAGACTCAACACTCCCACATCACAGGATGCACGTTGGCTGCTGAGGCCTACTTAAAACTCGCACACGTGCATAAATCGAATGCCCTAGCAAACCGACTCTTCATCTTCCAACGGTTGATGTCGATGAGGGTGAGCAAAGGAGAATCGATACCCGCATTTTTGCAGTCGTTCGACAGCATGCTGCAAGAGGTCCAGCAAATGGAATGGAATCTGGACTCCAACATGCGTGCCATGATCCTTCTAATGGCGCTACTGGAAAGCTGAAAGTCCTTGATCACCATTTTTGGCGGTTTGAAGGAGGCAGATCTCACATACGAGGCTGTCGCTGAACATGTCCGCAACGAGTCCATGCGACGCAGTGGCAGTGAGGAAAGCATCTCAGCCTATGCCTATCGCTTTGGTGGACAAGGTGCAAGCTCTCGCTCCAGTCAAAGCAACAGCGGAAGCAGTGGCAGTGGAGGGAAAGGCAACGGTGGCGGGAAGAGTTCCAAGAAGCCCGGCAACAATCACAACTGTGGCAAGGCTGGGCACTGGGCTAGGGACTGCCGTAGTCCCAAGAAAGAAGGCGGGAACAAAGGTGGGAAGGAGAAGAAGGAGCTCACCAACACGATGGCTAGGGGGCTGCCCATGAAGGGCGCAGCGATCCTTAGGCCCGGGGCATTCGCCCTTGACTCGGGCACCAACCACCACTCATCAAAAGAGAAGGATGGATTTGTCACCATGGCCGAATCTGTCATGCGCATCAAGTGTGCAAACATCGGTGTCGTCCAAGCCATGGGTGAAGGGGACAAGGTGATCACGTTCAACGTGAACGGTGTGGAGAAGGCGGTCAACCTTCAAAAGGTGGTGTACATGCCCTCCTTTGCAGCCAATTTGTTGTCCGTGTCACAAATCACTGACAACAACATGACCGTGGTGTTCACCAACAAAGATTCGGTGGCCCTAAAAAACAAGGACATCCAGATTTTG
Organism: Penium margaritaceum; assembly: GCA_023375785.1. Lineage (NCBI taxonomy): Eukaryota > Viridiplantae > Streptophyta > Zygnematophyceae > Desmidiales > Peniaceae > Penium > Penium margaritaceum. The sequence continues at coordinate 25,537 of SZWC01002241.1, forward strand.
TACACCAAAGACGATCTCATGCTTCAAGTTCCAAGAGTCGACGGCCTCTATGTTCTTCAAACCAATGTTACCAAGGCATCGGATAAGGGACTCGCATGTGCCACCAAGACAGTGGCACCGGAGCCAAAGGATGCACCACTGGCAACCGCTGCGGCCGCCACATCAACCAAGGACACTGACGCTGAGCTGTGGTACCAACGATTTAACCATGTGGCCAGCACCACGCTGCAGAAGATGCAGGAGCAAGAGGTAGTCCGCGGAATGGAAGGGTGCACCATGAAGCATGGCATAGGGTGTGCATTGTGTGAACCATGCCTCCAAGCGAAGGCAAAGAAGAAGCCGTTTGGGAAAGGAGGTCAACGAGCACGTCTTGGAACTGATACATAGTGACGTGTGTGGACCCTTCCGTACACCGTCTAACGGAGGAAGCAAGTACTTCCTGACCTTCATTGACGACCACAGCCGCAAGTTGTGGATCTACTTCCTCAAAACAAAGGGAGAGGTCAAGGAGAAGCTCCTCGAGTTCGTCGTCATGGTGGAGCGGAAAACGTCCAAGAAGATGAAGACGCTCCGAAGTGACAACAGGGGTGAGTACGAGGCATGCAAGCCTTGGCTCAAGCATCATGGCATCCGCCACGAGCAAACCACCCCTTACAACCCCCAAAGCAACGNGACGTGTGTGGACCCTTCCGTACACCGTCTAACGGAGGAAGCAAGTACTTCCTGACCTTCATTGACGACCACAGCCGCAAGTTGTGGATCTACTTCCTCAAAACAAAGGGAGAGGTCAAGGAGAAGCTCCTCGAGTTCGTCGTCATGGTGGAGCGGAAAACGTCCAAGAAGATGAAGACGCTCCGAAGTGACAACAGGGGTGAGTACGAGGCATGCAAGCCTTGGCTCAAGCATCATGGCATCCGCCACGAGCAAACCACCCCTTACAACCCCCAAAGCAACGGTGTTGCCGAGAGGATGAATCAGACCCTACTCGGCATGGTGAAGCATGCTCTTCGACACCAAGCTCCCACCTCGCTTTTGGGAAGAAGCACCAACAACGGCCTCCTACCTCTTGAATCTCACACCAGCAACCGCATTGCGCAATCGTGGAAATGAGCAAGAAAAGCACCTAAAGACCCCACAAGAACCATGGTTGGGAAACAAACCCAACGCATCTCACCTGAAGGTGTTTGGGTCAACTGCATGGGTGAAGATCCAATCGGGAGAAGGTGGAGGCAAGCTTGACGCACGTGCTAGGAAGTGCATCATGGTTGGGTACGACACATCACACAAAGCCTTTGTCAATGCGCAAGATAGCAACGGTCTAGAAAACGAGTCCCGACATGGGAGGCCGCCAACCACTCTTGGTATTGCAACCAAGATAATATATCACCCTCGAACGAGGGATCCACACTTTAGGTTTGTTTGCTTTGCAACCTCACGAAGTACGCATGTTGGTCTTTAGTGTCTACCTTTGGTTGGAGACTCTGTGAGGAGTCTCAAAGGCAAGAACTGTAAATGGATGCATGCAAGGTACAGGCTTTTATACTTTCAGAGATTTGCTAAAGCTTCTACTTGTAGTGGCTCCACTAGAGCAAACCTCAACCTAGAGTCCTACTTGGCGCGTCCTTAGACCACCAAGTGTCATCCTCAAGGCAGGCTCTAGGAAGCTTCCTAGAAGCTTCCTGTCCCAGTTTGGGCCACAAAGAAAATTACGGCCATCGCGGAGTTTGAACTCGCGACCTCTCGTTTGAGACTCCGGTGCCTATCCAACCAGGCCAAAAAGGTATGGTTCCTATGATGAGCCACAGGGGACATACCCATTATGGACAGTGCATTCCTGGCCCATCTCAGAACAGACCAAGGGGACGTACTCCATAGATCAGTGCATGTCTTGTCTGTATGTGTAACTAGCCAGCTAGGCAGTGGACAAGATGCATACTGTCTCAACAAATCTCTCCCTTGCACCTCTGTCCATCTGTCCCTTGCTCGGCTCCATCAATGCCTTGGGGCTCACCCTTCCTCTGCCGCACTCCTCATGCCGAATCCACGAATGCCTGCATAGTGCAAGTCGCTCTCCAGCGGCTTGGTCATGTAGTCAGCAAGCATGCTCTTGGTTCCGCAGTGCTGCAAGTCCACCACGTTCTTCATGGCCAGGTCACGTGAGTAGTGGTAAAGTATGTCGATGTGCTTTGTTCGCCGGGAGATGATCTTGTCTTCAGCCATCGAGATGGCGCTCATGTTGTCCACGTGTACGACCGTGGCGTCCTTCTGTGGCACTGTCATTTCGCCAAGCAGGCTACGCGGCCATTGATTCTCCTTGCACACCTCAGACAGAGCAACGCACTCTGCCTCAGCTGTGGACACGGAAACACATTCCTGATTCCTGCTGGCCCATAAGATGGCAGCGCCATTCAAGATGCACACGTATCCAGAGGTGGATTTCCTGTCGTCAAGATTTCCTCCCCAGTCAGCGTCGGTGTAGCACTTCAGACGAAGGGGGTCCGTTCCTTCTTGGCCTCCAAGCCCGAGGCCCATGTGACGTGTCTTCTGCAGGTAGCACAAGATGCACTTGACTGCCTGCCAATGTTGTGGCCCAGGGTTGGCCACGAATCTGCTCACTTGTCCCACAGCATAGCAGATGTTCGGACGAGTCCCTACCATGGCATACATGATGCTACCCATGGCGGACTGGTACGGGATGTCTTGCATCTCCCTTTGTTCTACTTCGTTGCTTGGCAACATGGAGGCTTTCAGCTTTGTGCCAGTCGTCATTGGGGTGCTGACAGGTTTGCAGTCTTCCATGTGGTAGTGCTTCAGTACGTGACTGATGTACTTGGTTTGGTTATGTTCGATGGTGCCTGCTACTCGGTTGCGGTGGATGGCAATCCCGAGGTAGTACTCGAGAGAACCCATGTCCTTCATCTTGAACCTTTTGTTGAGGTCAAACGTCAGCTCATCCAGCAACTCGACCGAAGACGAGCAGATGATCAGATCATCCACGTACAGCGCAACCAGCATCAGCCCCCTTTTATCATCGCGCACGTACATGCTGGGGTCATTCTGGCAATGCGCGAAGAAGAGGCCGGTCATGAAACCGTCCATCTCTTTGTACCACATCCTTGGGGGCTGTTTCAGCCCGTAGAGCGCTTTCACCAACTTGCACACCTTGCCCTTGGGAGCTTCGACTCCTTTTGGGCACCTCCATCAGCACTTCTTTGTCAAGATTCCCAAAAAGAAAAGCTGTCCTGACGTCCATCTAGTGTGTCTCCAAGTTCTTTGCGGCTGCAATGCCAAGGAGACAGCGGATGGAGGCAAAGGTCACGACGGGCGCAAAGGTCTCGTCATACTCGGAGCCCGGGCGTTGAGAGAAACCCTTAGCCACTACCCTTGCCTTGAGTTTGCCAATGCTGCCGTCTTGCTTCTTCTTCACTCGGAGGACCCACTTGGATCCCACCACGTGGGCCTTGTCAGGTCTATCCACCAGCACCCACGTGCCGTTCTCAACAATGGACACGAGCTTGCTATCCACTGCCTCCTTTCACTTGGCTGCATGTGGACCATTCATGGCCTCTGCCACTGTGGATGGCTCTCCCTGAGCCATGCACAACCAGCTAAGGCCAATCCAATCATCCTCATACCGCAAAGGTGCTCTCTTTGGGCGCAAACTGCGCCGGGGTAGTGGTGCTGCTTCCTGCTTTGGTGCTGGTCCTTCCACAGGTGGCGATTTGTTTTCGTTGTCGTCGTTAGAAGAGTCGTTAGACTTCAAGGCTGACTCAGAAGCCCCAGACGCCTCGGTATCCGCATCCATGTCAGATGCTGCGTCATCCTCCACAGCTCCTCTCCCATTCCCACCACGTGCTGGCAAAGCGAGCCAGTTGTCAAGTGCTTGGTCTCCAGACTCAAGTAACACTATCCACTCTCCCGCTTCTGGAGCGAGGGTCGGGTCGAGCAGCTCTCCCTTTCCAATGGTGCATTCGTCAAACACAACATTGCGGCTCCTCACGAGCTTGCCTGCTGCCTGGTCCCAAAGCCGATAGGCTTTGTGTGATGTGTCGTACCCAACCATGAGGCACTTATTGGAACGTGCGTCAAGCTTGCCTCCACCTTCTCCCCACTGGATCTTCACCCATGCAGTTGACCCAAACACCTTCAGATGAGATGCATTGGGTTTCTTTCCTAACCATGCTTCTTGTGGGGTCTTCAGCTGCTTGTCCTCCTCCTTTCCATGCTTCCGCAAGGCGGTTGCTGGTGTGAGATTTAAGAGGTAGCAGGCCGTTGTTTCTGCTTCTACTACAAAGCGAGGTGGGAGCTGGGCGTCGAAGAGCATGCTTTGCACCATGCCGAGTAGGGTCTGGTTCATCCTTTCGGCAACACCGTTGCTTTGGGGGTTGTAAGGGGTGGTTTGCTCGTGGCGGATGCCATGATGCTTGAGCCAAGGCTTGCATGCCTCGTACTCACCCTCGTTGTCACTTCGGAGCGTCTTCACCTTCTTGATCGTTTGCCGCTCCACTATGCCGATGAACTCGAGGAGCTTCTCCTTGACTCCTCCCTTTGTTTTCAGGAAGTAGATCCAAAACTTGCGGCTGTGGTCGTCAATGAAGGTCAAGAAGTACTTGTTTCCTCTGTTAGACGGTGTGCGGAAGGGTCCATACACGTCACTGTGTATCAGTTCCAAGACGTACTCGTTGACCTCCTCTCCCAAACGGCTTCTTCTTTGCCTTCGCTTGGAGGCATGGTTCACACAATGCACACCCTCCGCCATGCTTCATGGTGCACCCTTCCATTCCGCGGACTACCTCTTGCTCCTGCATCTTTTGCAACGTGTTGTTGGCCACATGGCCAAATCGTCGGTACCACAGCTCACATCAGTGTCCTTGGTTGATGTGGCGGCCGCAGCGGTCGCCGATGGTGCATCCTTTGGCTCCGGTGCCACTGTCTTGGTGGCATATGTGAGTCCCTCATCCGACGCCTTGGTAACATTGGTTTGAAGCACGTAGAGGCCGTCGACTCTTGGGACTTCAAGCATGAGATCGTCTTTGGTGTACAAAATCTGGATGTCCTTGTTTTTGAGGGCCACCGCTTCCTTGTTGGTGAATACCACTCTCCTAATGTTGTCGGTGATTTGTGAGACGGATAGCAAGTTGGCTGCGAAGGAGGGCATGTATACCAACTTTTGAAGGTTGACTGCCTTCTTCGCACCATTCACGTTGAACATGATCACCTTGTCCCCTTCGCCCATGGCTTGGACGACGCCGCCGTTTGCACACTTGATGCGCATGAAAGATTCGGCCATGGAGACAAATCCACCCTTCTCTTTTGATGAGTGATGGTTGCTGCCCGAGTCAAGGGCGAATGCCCCAGGCCTAAGGATCGCTGCTCCCTTTATGGGCAGCCCCCTAGCCATCATGTTGGTGAGCTCCTTCTTCTCCTTTCCACCTTTGTTCCCGCCTTCTCTCTTGGGACTACGGCAGTCCCTAGCCTAGTGCCCAGCCTTGCCACAGTTGTGACAGTTGCCGGGCTTCTTGGAACTCTTCCCGCCACCATTGCCTTTCCCTCCACCGCCACCGCTTCCGCTGTTGCCTTGAATGGAGCGAGAGCTTGCACCTTGTCCACTGAAGCGAGAGGCATAGGCTGAAATGTTTGCCTCACTGCCACGGCGTCGCTTGGACTCGTTGCGGACTTGTTCTGCGACAGCCTCATACGTCCGATCTGCCTCCTTCCAACCGCCAAATACGGTGATAAAGGACCCCCAGCTTTCCGGCAGCGCCATTAGAAGGATCATGGCACGCATGTAGGAGTCGAGATTCCATTCCATTTGCTGGACCTCTTGCAGCACGTTGTCGAACGACAGCAAAAATGCGGGCATCGATTCTCTTCGCTCACCCTCATCGACATCAACCTTTGAAAGATGAAGAGTCAGTTTGCTAGGGTGTTCGATTGATGCACGCGTGCGAGTTTGGCGTAGGCCTCGACAGCCAACGTGCATCCTGTGATGTGGGAGTGTTGGGTCTCGTTGATGGACGTCACAAGAATGACGAGAGCCATGTTGTTCTTCATCGTCCATGCTGCACGGTCAGCCGCATGCGTCGTCACGGTCGCATCGACTGGTGCTATCTCGGTCCCTTTAAGGATGTCCAGGTAAATACTTACGTTCATGACAATCTCAAGCTGCCATTTCCACAAGGGAAACCCTGTCCCCATGAATTTGGACATACCCACCTCAAGGCGGGCTTGACTCGGATCCGCCATTTCCTGCGGTTGCTAGTCTTCTCTGCTTCGCTGCTACTCTGCTCTGTTGAGGCCGATGAGTTTGATGAGGCTGCTGACTGCGACCGTTGTCAAAAGGTGCAGTAGGTTCCATTGCATACCACTCCCGCAGATGATCGCCTAAGGCGATGGTGCCGTCATGACAGAACGGACTCGGTGTCGTACCACTTTCTAAAAGGAGTAGAGCATAATCCCGTTGGAGCTCAAGGGTCTTGTCCAACATGGACAGAGCTGATCCTCATCCCCTAGTCCGCCTCGTGCGCGCACCCTACCTGAAGAAGTCTATGGAGCCGATGGAGCAGATGGAGCCGTCCGATGATCGTGTCCCTGTAATGCCTGTGCGCCCTGCAAGACCACGCGCTAGTCGGTCTTAGAAGCGTGCCTTAGAACTAGAAGTGTGAGCCCATAACCCTTTGTCAATGTGCCGGATAGCAACGGTCTAGAAAACGGGTCCATACATGGGATGCCGCCAACCGCTCTTGGTATTGCAACCAAGATAACATTTCACCCTCGAACGAGGGATCCACACTTTAGGTTCGTTTGGTTTGCAACCTCATGAAGTCTGCATGTTGGTCTTTAGTGTCTACCTTTGGTTGGACACTCTGTGAGGAGTCTCAAAGGCAAGAACTGTAAATGGATGCATGCAAGGTACAGGCTTTTATACTTGCAAAGCTTTGCTAAAGCTTCTGCTTGTAGTGGCTCCACTAGGGACAACCTCAACATACAGTCCTACTTGGTGCGTCCTTAAACCGCCAAGTGTCATCCTCAAGGCAGGCTCTAGTAAGCTTCCTAGAAGCTTCCTTTCCCAGTTTGGGCCACAAAGAGAATAGCGGCCGTCGTGGGGTTTGAACCCGCGACCTCTCGTTTGAGACTCTGGTGCCTATTCAACCAAGCCAAAAAGGTATGGTTCCTATGATGAGCCACAGAGGACATACCCATTATGGGCAGTGCATTCTTGGCCCATCGCAGAACAGACCAAGGAGACGTACTCCGTAGAGCAATGCATGTATTGTCTGTATGTGTGGCTAGCCAGCTAGGCAGTGGATAAGGTGCATACTATTTCAACAGCCTATCGGCTTTGGGACCAGGCTGCAGGCAAGCTTGTGAGGAGCCGCGACGTTGTGTTTGACGAGCGCACCCTTGAAAAGGGAGAGCTGCTCCCATAGTGAGAGAGTGGATAGTGTTGCTTGAGTGTGGAAACCAAGCACCCGACAACTGCCTCGCTTTGCCAGCAGGTGGTGGGAATGGGAGAGTAGCTGCGGAGGATGATGCAGCATCTCACATGGACGCGAGGACCACGGCGTCCGAGGCTTCCAAGTCTGACTTGGAGTCTGAGGACTCTTCTGACGACGACGACACGACAAACCACCACCTGTGGAAGCACTAGCACCAAGGTAAGAAGCCGCACCACTGCCCCGTCGCAGTTTGTGACCAAATAGAGCACCTTTGCGGTATGAGGATGATTGGACCGGCCTTACCTGGTCGTGCATGGCTGAGGGAGAGCCATCTACAGTGGCGGAGGCCATGAATGGCCCAGATGCGGTCAAGTGGAAGGAGGAAGTGGATAGCGAGCTTGTGTCCATTGCCGAGAACCGCACATGGGTGCTCGTGGATAGACCCGACAAGGCCCACGTGGTGGGATCCAAGTGGGTCCTCCGAGTGAAGAAGAAGCAAGACGGCAGCATCGACAAGTTCAAGGCAAGGGTAGTGGCTAAGGGGTTCTCTCAATGCCCGGGCTTTGAGTACGATGAGACGTTCGCTCCTGTTGTAACCTTTGCCTCCATCCGCTCTCTCCTTGGCATTGCAACCGCAAAGAACTTGGAGATTCGCCAGATGGACGTTAGGATAGCTTTCCTTTATGGGAAGCTTGACAAGGAATTGCTGATGGAGGTGCCCGAAGGAGTCAAAGCTCCCAAGGGCAAGGTGTGCAAGTTGGTGAAAGCACTCTACGGGCTGAAATAGGCCCCAAGGATGTGGTACAAAGAGATGGACGGTTTCATAACCGGCCTCTCCTTTGCGCATTGCCAGAGTGACCGGAGCATGTACGTGCACGATGATGGGAGAGGGCTGATGCTTGTCGCGCTGTACGTGGATGATCTGATCATCTCCTCGTCTTTGGTCGGGCTGCTGGATGAGTTGAAGTCTGACCTCAACAAAAGGTTCAAGATGAAGGACATGGGTCCTCTAGAGTATAACCTTGGGATTGCCATCCACCGCAACCGAATAGCAGGCACCATCGAACTCAACCAAACCAAATACATCGTTGAGGTATTGAAGCGCTACCACATGGAAGACTGCAAACCTGTCAGCACCCCAATGACAACCGGCACAAAGCTGAAGGCCTCCATGTCGCCAAGCAACAAAGCAGAAGAAAGGGAGATGCAAGATATCCCCTACCAGTCCGCCGTGGGTAGCATCATGTACGCCATGGTAGGGACTCGTCCGGACGTCTGCTATGCTGTGGGACAAGTGAGCAGATTTGTGGCCAACCCTGGGTCACAACATTGGTAGGCACTCCATCGCATCTTGCGCTACCCGCAGAAGACACGTCACATGGGCCTCGTCCTTGGAGGCCAAGAAGGAACGGAACCCCTTCGCCTGAAGCGCTACACCGACGCTGAGTGGGGAGGAATCTTGACGACAGGAGATCCACCTCTGGATACGTGTGCATCTTGAGTGGCGCTGCCATCTCATGGGCCAGGAAGAAGCAGGATTGTGTTTCCGTGTCCACGGCTGAGGCAGAGTACGTTGCTCTGTCTGAGGTGTGCAAGGAGACTCAATGGGTGCGCACCCTGCTTGGCGAAATGATAGTGCCACAAAAGGATGCCATGGTCGTACACGTGGACAACATGAGCGCCATCTTGATGGCTGAAGACGAGATCATCTCCCGGCAAACAAAGCACATCGACATACGTTACCACTACTCACGTGAGCTGGTCATTAAGAACGTGGTGGACTTGCAGCACTGCGGAACCAAGAGCATGCTTGCTGACTGCATGACCAAGCCGCTGGAGAGCGACTTGCACTATGCAGGCATTCGTGGATTCGGCATGAGGAGTGCGGCACATAAAGGGTGAGCCCCAAGGCACTGATGGAGCCTCGTAAGCGATAGATGGACAGAGGTGCAAGTGAGAGATTTGTTGAAATAGTGTGCACCTTGTCCACTGCCTAGCTGGCTAGCTACACCTACAGACAAGGCATGCCTTGCTCTATGGAGTTTGTCCCCTTGGTCTATTCTGAGATGGGCCAGGAATGCATTGCCCATAATGGGTATGTCCCCTGTGGCTCATCATAGGAACCATACCTTTTTGGCTTGGTTGGATAGGCACCGGAGTCTCAAACGAGAGGTCGCGAGTTCAAACCCCGCGATGGCCGCAATCTTTTTTGTGGCCAAAACTGGGACAGGAAGCTTCTAGGGTGCTTACTAGAGCCTGCCTTGAGGATGACACTTGGCGATCTAAGGACGGGCCAAGTAGGAGTGTAGGTTGAGGTTGGCTCCAGTGGAGCCTTTACAAGCAAAAGCTTTAGCAAAGCTCTGCAAGTATAAAAGCCTGTACCTTACATGCATCCATTTACAGTTCTTGCCTTTGAGACTCCTCATAGAGTGTCCAACCAAAGGTAGAGACTGAAGACCAACATGCGGACTTCGTGAGGTTGCAAACCAAACGAACCTAAAGTATGGATCCCTCGTTTGAGGGTGATATGTTATCTTGGTTGCAATACCAAGAGTGGTTGGCGGCCTCCCATGTCGGGCCTCGTTTTCTAGACCGTTGCTATCTGGCGCATTGATGAAGGATGGACGGACGGACGGACGGACGGACGGATGGACGGACGCACGGACGGACGGTCGGACAGACGGACGGGCGGACAGACGGATGGACGGACGAATGGAAGAGAGGAACGGACAAACAGACGGAGAGAGGGATGGACAGACTGATGGACGGACGGACGGACAGACAGAGGGACGGACGGTTGGACGGAGGGAGGGAGGAAGGGAGGAACAGACGGACGGACGGGGGGATGGACGGACGGATGGACAGACCGACGGACGGATGGACGGACGGACGGACAGACGGACAGACGGACGGACGGACGGAGAGACGGATGGACGGAGGGAGGGACGGAGGGACGGAGGGAGGGAGGGAGGGAGGGAGGGAGGGACGGATGGACGGACGGACGGACGGACGGACGGACGGACGGACGGACGGACGGACGGACGGACGGACGGACGGACGGACGGACGGACGGACGGACGGACGGACGGACGGACGGACGGACGGACGGACGGACGGACGGACGGACGGACGGACGGACGGACGGACGGACGGACGGACGGACGGACGGACGGACGGACGGACGGACGGACGGACGGACGGACGGACGGACGGACGGACGGACGGACGGACGGACGGACGGACGGACGGACGGACGGACGGACGGACGGACGGACGGACGGACGGACGGACGGACGGACGGACGGACGGACGGACGGACGGACGGACGGACGGACGGACGGACGGACGGACGGACGGACGGACGGACGGACGGACGGACGGACGGACGGACGGACGGACGGACGGACGGACGGACGGACGGACGGACGGACGGACGGACGGACGGACGGACGGACGGACGGACGGACGGACGGACGGACGGACGGACGGACGGATGGAGGGAGGGAGGGAGGGACGGAGGGAGGGAGGGAGGGAGGGAGGAGGGAGAGAGGGAGGGAGGGACGGAAGGACGGACGGACGGACGGACGGATGGACGGACGGACGGATGGACGGACCCACGGACAGATTAAAGGATGGACGGATGGAGGGAGGGAGAAAGGGACGGACGGACGGACAGAGACGGATGGACGGACGGACGGATGGATGGATGGACGGACGGACGGACGGATGGACGGACGAACGGACGGAGGGAGGCAGGTAGGGAGGGACAGATGACGGGAGGTAGGGATGGACGGATGGACGGATGGACGGACGGACGGACGGCGGGACGGACGGACGGGCGGAGGGAGAGAGGGAGGGAGGGACGGACGAACGGACGGATGGACAGACAGACGGGCGGACGGATGGACAGACGGACGATCGGACGGATGGACAGACGGAGGGACGGACGGACAGACGGACGGACGGACGGACGGACGGACGGACGGACGGATGGAGGGAGGGAGGGAGGGACGGAGGGAGGAAGGGACAAATGGATGTACAAAATGAGGAAGGGAGGGAGGGAGTAAGGGAGGGAGGGAGAGAGGGAAAGAGGGAGAGAGGGAGGGAGGGAGGGAGGGAGGGGGGGGNGAGAGAGAGAATGAGAGAGAGCACAAGGGAGAGGGAGAGGGAAGGAGAAGGAGAAAGGGAGGGAGGGAGTGAGGGAGGCAAGGAGGGAGGGAGCGTGGGAGGAAGGGAGCGAGGGTGGGAGGGAGGGAGGGAGGGAGGCAGGGAGGGAGGAGGGAGAGAGGGAGGGACGGACGGACGGACGGACGGACGGACGGACAGACGGACGGAAGAACGGACGGACGGAAGGACAGACGGACAGAAGGACAGACGGACGGACGGACGGAGGGAGGGAGGGAGGAAGGGAGGGAGGGACGGAGGGAGGGACGGACGGATGGACGGACGGATGGACGGCCGGACGGATGGACGGCCGGACGGACGGACGGACGGATGGACGGACGGACGGAGGGACGGACAAACGGACGGATGAACGGACGAACGGTTGGACGGAGGGACGGACGTACAGGGGGAGGGAGGGAGGGATGGAGGGAGGGACAGATGGAGGTACGGACGGAAGGACGGACAGGCGGACGGACAGATGGACGGACGGACTGACGAATGGACAAACGGATGGACAGACAAACGGCCGGACGGACAGACAGAGGAAGGGAGGGACGGACGGACGGACGGACGGACGGACGGATGCACATACGGAGGAAGAGAGGGAGGGAGAGAGGGAGAAAGAAAGGGAAAGAGGGAGGGAGGGAGGGAGGGAGGGAGGGAGGGGGGGGGGNAGAGAGAGAGAGAGAGAGAGAGAGAGAGAGAGAGAGCGAGAAAGAGAGAGAGAGCGGGAGGGAGAGGGAGAGGGAAGGAGACGGAGGGAAGAAGGGAGGGAGGGAGGGAGGTGTCGGAGTGATGCTCCTTACCATGGCAGGAGTGACTCCAAAAAGGAACACCAAAAAGACAAGCCGTAGTGGCTTAGTGGTTAATGGTGTCCACCTATAGAGGCAGGGGCCCGGGTTCATGTCCCACAAGATGAAATTCTGCCCTGCCTCAAGGGAGGTGGAAAATAGATGCCAGGAGACCAGCTCAAATTCTAGAATTCCTCCTTAAGGTTCTAGAAGGCTAGGTGAGGGTCCAGGAAGGTGGCACACCTTCTAAAAGGGATGACTTGTCTTACAAGGCATCTAGAAGTGTCTAGGTCTTCTGGATACCTTCCCTCTCACTAGAAGCAAGCTGAGGAATCTAGGAAGGGGCAGAAGCTTCTAGAGGAGGGAAGGGATGCCTTCCCAGGTGGGAAAAAGGACAGCCTACCAATAGACACTCTAGAAGCCATACAATCTGCCAGGAAGCTTCAAATCTGGCATGCTTTGGTGTTCTGGAAAGCTTAGGTCAGTGGCTATAAAATGCCACTGCTTGTGAGCCTTGATAAAGTGTTCATTCCCAGTCCATTCAGGCCAAAACTATTGCCTCAATCTCTGACCAGTTTTCCGCCATACTTGGAATTAGTTGCCTCCACAGTTTCAGTCTCTCCAAAAACAGTTGGTAGTGTGAACCAGCCACTGCTAGGGATCCTCCAGGGTGCACACTCACCCTCAGGCCAACAAAGGGTTATGGTCCCACGCCTCTAAAGGGTTCAAAGCCAGCTTGATTTCACGCTTCCAACAGCAAGACATGGCAACCAGTGAGCAAGAGAGCAGCCGCGGTGTCCTTAAGTTTGATGGGACAGGCTTTGCCTTGTGGAGGTGGCAGTTTGAGGTCTTCCTTGACGACAAGGGACTTCTTGAGCTTGTAAAAGGTGATGAGACTGCTCCGCCAAAGACTGCAACGGCTAAGGTGAAGGAGGCATACAAGAAGCGCAACAAAAAGGCGTTGTCGCTCGTTGTGTCCGCGTTATGCCCACCAAAACTTGGGCACATCCGAGGATGCACCCTGGCCGCAGACGCATGGTCAAAACTCTGCTCCATCTACCAGTCAAGCAAGCTTGCCAATCAGCTCTTCATCTTCAAACGGCTCGTCACCCTCCGAGCCAACGAAGGCGAAAACATCATGGAGATCATGCAGCAGATTGAGTCGCTCGTAGCGGAGTGCGTGGCCACTGGTTGGGAGGTCGACTCTCAGTTGCAAGCTATGATCCTCCTTTTGGCCTTGCCGGACGGACGGACGGATGGACGGACGGACAGACGGACAGATGGACGGATGGACAGACAGATGGACGGACGGAGAGACGGAGGGAGGGAGGGAGGGTGGAAGGGACGGAGGGAGGGACAGACGGAAGGACGGATGGAGGCACTGACAGACGGAGGGACAGACGGACGGAGGGAGGCAGGGAGGGACGGAGTGACGGACGGACGGCCGGACGGACGGACGGACGGACGGACGGATGGACGGACGGACGGACGGACGGACGGACGGATGGATGGACCGACGGAGGGAGGTAGGGACGGACTGACGAACAGAGGGACGGAAGGACGGACGGATGAATGGACAGACGGATGGACTCAGGGATGGAAGGACAGAGGGAGGGGGGGACGGACGGACGGACGGACGGACGGACGGACGGACGGATTGGCGGACGGACGGACGGACCAACGGACCGACGTACGGACGGACGGACGGATGGACGGACGGACCGACAAACAGACGGACTAACGGATGGACGGAGGGCGGGAGGGAGTGAGGGAGGGAGGGAGGGAGGGAGGGAGGGATGGATGGACGTACGGAGGGAGGGAGGGAAGGAGAGAGGGAGGGATGGATGGACGGAACGATGTACGGAGGGAGGGAGGGAAGGAGAGAGGGAGGGATGGATGGACGGAACGATGTACGGAGGGAGGGAGGGAAGGAGAGAGGGAGGGATGGATGGACGGAACGATGTACGGAGGGAGGGAGGGAAGGAGAGAGGGAGGGATGGATGGACGGAACGATGTACGGAGGGAGGGAGGGAAGGAGAGAGGGAGGGATGGATGGACGGAACGATGTACGGAGGGAGGGAGGGAAGGAGAGAGGGAGGGATGGATGGACGGAACGATGTACGGAGGGAGGGAGGGAAGGAGAGAGGGAGGGATGGATGGACGGAACGATGTACGGAGGGAGGGAGGGAAGGAGAGAGGGAGGGATGGATGGACGGAACGATGTACGGAGGGAGGGAGGGAAGGAGAGAGGGAGGGATGGATGGACGGAACGATGTACGGAGGGAGGGAGGGAAGGAGAGAGGGAGGGATGGATGGACGGAACGATGTACGGAGGGAGGGAGGGAAGGAGAGAGGGAGGGATGGATGGACGGAACGATGTACGGAGGGAGGGAGGGAAGGAGAGAGGGAGGGATGGATGGACGGAACGATGTACGGAGGGAGGGAGGGAAGGAGAGAGGGAGGGATGGATGGACGGAACGATGTACGGAGGGAGGGAGGGAAGGAGAGAGGGAGGGATGGATGGACGGAACGATGTACGGAGGGAGGGAGGGAAGGAGGGAGGGAGGGAGGGACGGACGGACGGAGGGAAGAAGGGGGGGAGGGAGGGACGGAGGGACGGACGGACGGACGGACGGACGGACGGACGGACGGACGGACAAAGGGACGGACGGACGGAGCGAGGGAGGGAGGGAAGGACAGACGGATGGACAAACGGACAGATGGATGGACAGACGGACAAATGGACGGACGGCTGGACGGACGGACGGACGGACGGACAGACGGAAGGAGGGAGGGTGGGTGCGACGGACGGACGGACAGAGGGAGGGAAGGACGGACGAACGGACGGATGGACGGACGGACGGACGGATGGACGTACGGACGGTTGTACGGAGGGAGGGAGAAAGGGACGGAGGGAGGGACGGACGGACGGACGGACGGACGGATGGGCGGATGGACGGACATACGAACGGACGGACGTACGGACGAACGGATGGACAGACGGATGGACAGACGGAAGAACGGACGGACAGACAGAAGGATGGACGGACAGACGGAGAAAGGGAGGGAGGGAGGGAGGGAGGGACGGATGGACATACGGA
>SZWC01002241.1:67977-81286 GCA_023375785.1 Penium margaritaceum
AGAGAGAGAGAGAGAGAGAGAGAGAGAGAGAGAGAGCGAGAGATAGAAAGACAGAGAGAAAGAGAGAGAGAGAAAGAGAGCGAGAGAGAGAGAGAGAGAGCACGCAAGGGAGAGGAAGAGGGAAGGAGAGGGAGAGACAGAGGAAGGGAATGAGGGAGGGATGGACGGACGGATGGGTGGATGGACGGACGGATGGACGGACGGACGAACGGACGGACGGACGGACTGACGAAGGGAGGGAGGGAGGGAGGGATGGAGGGAGGAACGGATGGATGGACAGAAGGACGGACGGACGGACGAAGGGACGGACGGACGGAGGGACGGACGGACGGACGGACGGACACACGGACGGACGGACGGACGGATGGATGGACAGACAAACGGACGGACGGACGGACGGACAAATGGACGGACGGACGGACGGACGGCGGGACGGACGGATAGAGGGAGGGAGGAAGGGACAGAGGGAGGGACAGACAGACGGACGGGCGGATGGACGGACAGAAGGATGGATGGGCGGACGGACAGACAGACGGATGGACGGATGGACGGATGGACGGACGGACAGACGGACGGATGGACTGACGGACGGAAGGACGGACGGACGGATGGACGGAGGGAGGGAGGGAGGGAGGGAGGGATGGATGGATGTACGGAGGGAGGGAGGGAGGCAGGGAGGGAGGGAGGGAGAAACGGAGGAGGGAGAGAGGGAGGGAGGGAGGGAGAAACGGAGGAGGGAGAGAGGGAGGGAGGGAGGGAGAAACGGAGGAGGGAGAGAGGGAGGGAGGGAGGGAGAAACGGAGGAGGGAGAGAGGGAGGGAGGGAGGGAGAAACGGAGGAGGGAGAGAGGGAGGGAGGGAGGGAGAAACGGAGGAGGGAGAGAGGGAGGGAGGGAGGGAGAAACGGAGGAGGGAGAGAGGGAGGGAGGGAGGGAGAAACGGAGGAGGGAGAGAGGGAGGGAGGGAGGGAGAAACGGAGGAGGGAGAGAGGGAGGGACGGACAAACGGACGGACGGACGGATGGAGGGAGGGAGGGAGGGTGGGAGGGACGGAGGGAGAGACGGACGGACGGACGGACGGATGGACGGACGAACGGACGGAGGGATGGACGGACGAAGTTAGGGAGGGAGGGACGGACAGACGGACGGACGGACAGACGGACGGACGGACGGACGGATGGACGGACGGACGGACGGATGGACGGACGAACGGAGGGAGGGACGGACGGACGGTTGGACGGAGGGAGGGACAGCCAGACGGACGAACCGACGGACGGACGGATGGACGGAGGGACGAACGGACAGAGGGAGAGAGGGACGTTTGGACGGACGGACGGGCGAACTGTCGGACAGATGGACGGACGGACGAACGGACAGAGACGGACGGATGGATGCTCCTCACCATGGCAGGAGTGAATCCAAAAAGGAACACAAAAAAGACAAGCTTTAGTTGCTTAATGGTTAATGGTGTCCACCTCTAGAGGCAGGGGCCTGGGTTCAAGTTCCACAAGATGAAATTCTGCCCTGCCTCAAGGGAGGTGGAAAATAGATGCCAGGAAGCTAGCTCAACCTCTAGAGTTCCTCTTTAAGTTTCTAGAAGGCCTGGTGAGGGTCCAGGAAGGTGGCACACCTTCTAGAAGGGGTGACTTGTCCTACAAGGCATCTAGAGGTGTCTTGGTCCTCTGGACACCTTCCCTCCTAGTAGAAGCAAGCTGAGGAATCTAGGAAGGGGCAGAAGCTTCTAGAGGAGGGAAGGGATGCCTTCCCAGGTGGGAAAAAGGACAACCTACCAACAGATGCTCTAGAAGCCATAGAATCTGCTAGAAAGTTTCAAATCTGGCATGCTTTGGTGTTCTAGAAAGCTTAGATCAGTGGCTATAAAATGCCACTGCTTGTGAGCCTTGATCAAATGTTCATTCCCAGTCAATTGAGGCCAAAAACTTTTGCCTCACTTTCTGACCAGTTTTCTGCCATCCTTGGAACTAGTTGCCTCCACAGTTTTAGTCTCTCCAAAAACAGTTGGTGCTGTGAACCAGCCATTGCTAGGGACTCTCCAGGGTGCAGACTCACCCTCAGGTCAGCAAAGGGTTATGGGCCGATGCCTCTAAGGGGTTGAAAGCCAGCTTGATTTCAGGCTTCCAACAGCAAGACATGGCAACCAGCGAGCAAGAGAGCAGCCGCGCTCTCCTTAAGTTTGATGGGACAGGCTTTGCCTTGTGGAGTTGGCAGTTTGAGGTCTTCCTCAACGACAAGGGACTTCTTGAGCTTGTAAATGGTGATGGGATTGCTCCGCCGGAGGCTGCAATGGTTGAGGTGAAGGAGGCATACAGGAAGCGCAACAAAAAGGCGTTGGCGCTTCTTGTGTCCGCGTTATGCCCACCACAACTTGGGCACATCCAAGGATGCACCCTGGCCGCAGACGCATGGTCAAAACTTTGCTCCATCTACCAGTCAAGCAACCTTGCCAATCAGCTCTTCATCTTCAAACGGCTCGTCACCCTCCGAGCCAACGAAGGCGACAACATCAAGGAGATCATGCAGCAAATTGAGTCGCTCGCAGCGAAGTGCGTGGCCAGTGGTTGGAAGGTCGACTCTCAGTTGCAAGCTATGATCCTCCTTTTGGCCTTGCCAGACAGTTGGAGTCCCATAATCACAGTCCTTGGTGGTTGGCCTTCCGACGAGCTGAAGTACCCGAAGGTTGCTGAGTACGTGCGCAATGAGTGGATGCAACATGGCGGTCGAGAGAGTGCAGCGGCATCAAGTTCAGCTTACACGGTTAATCCTGAAAGTGGAGGCCGAGGTGACAAGTGGAAGGGTGCCAAACGGGGCACCAAGAAGGATGACAAGAAGGGGGAGTGCTTCAACTACGGCAAGAGGGGCCACTACGCTCGCATCTGTCCTAAGAAGAAAACAGATCGGTCGCAGCGGGGTGGGAAGAAAGACGAGCACATCCTTATGGCGTACAACTCCACCAACTTGAAGGATCCTGTAGTTGCCGTCATTGACTCTGGATCAGGCTGCCACACGCAATGCAACAGGGCGGCATTTGTCACCTAAGGTGCCTCGGAGAGACGCATGACGGTGGCCAATGGAAGAACAGAGGTGGCCGCCGGTGAGGGTAACGTCCGCATTGAGTCAATTGTGGATGGCAAGCCTGTCACGAGCACAATCTACGATGTGCTGCATATGTCCAACTTTGGGGCAAACCTGCTCTTCGTCAGCCAACGTACCAACAAAGGACTTGAGGTGCTCTTCACAAAGAAGGAGGCCGTCATCCGCAAGGAGGGCAAAGGTGAGGTGATTGCGCGTGCCAAGAGGGAGGACGACTTTTACCTGCTACGCGCGAAGATCTTCAGCAGCCGAATGGGGTCCAATGCCGCTAGTCTTGCAATGAAGGATGGAGGAGACGTGGACCTATGGCACCGTTGACTCTGCCACATTTCTCCATCAACAGTGAAGGAGATGGCTAATAGGGAAGTGGTACGGGGTCTCCAAATCAGCGGCCTTGATGGAACCAAGGAGACTATGTGTGAGCCATGCATCATTGGCAAATCAACTCTACAGCCGTTTTTCGCCAAGGAGACGCGTGCATCGGCAAAACTGGCCGTGGTACACACAGATGTTTGTGGACTGCTTGAGAGATCCATCGGCGGAGCTCGCTACTTCCTCACCTTCATCGATGACCACAGCCGGAAACTCTACCTCTACCCAATGAAGCGGAAGAGCCAGGTCCTTGCGTGCATGCAGGAGTTTGTGGCAGATGTGGAGTGGCAAACAGAGTTGAAGGTGAAGGCGTTCCGGAGTGAAAACGGCGGTGAATATGCGGGGTGCCTTGGGTGGATGAAGAGCAAGGGGATTGAGTGGCAGAAAACAACTCCACATTCCCCACATCACAATGGCATCCCTGAGAGAGAGAATTGCACAATCCTTAACATGGTGCGATCCATGTTGAGTGACGCCGGCCTAACACAATGGTCTTGGGCGGAGGTGGTAAGGACAGCAGCGTACATCATGAATCTCATGCCGACCAAGCCGCTAAAGGACAAGGAGAGCAAGGCGTGGAAGACGCCACAAGAGGTGTGGAGCGGGAGGAAGCCGGCTGTGGGTCACCTCTGCACGTTTGGTTGTGTTGCACATGCAATGGTGCAGGCACGTGAGGGAAAGAGCAAGCAAGACCCGCATACCCGCCGGTGTTTTTTCCTTGGATATGAGAGCGAAAGCAAGGCGTACCGGCTCTTTGACCCAAGGAGGCAGCAGATTGTGCGGAGTCGCGACGTCACATTCGACAAGAAAAGCCGTTGGACAGACAAGGAGGCAGGTCTCTCCAAGAGGGGGGAGTGGATGCCACTCCTTGAGGGGGAGACGTCGGAGGATGTGAATGAGGGTGACATCCTCGTATCACCACCAACCGGAGAGCATCGCCTGAGGGATGGGCGAGCGACGGACTTTATTCTAGCCAGTTCGGATGAGGAATCCGAAGCACCGAAGATGGACATGGAGGCGGGGAGTCAACCGATGTTTCCAAGGTCTCCAAGAGAGGGGGAGCAGGGGCTTGGAGAGGATGGCACCGAAAGGGGACTTCAACAACAACAACCACCTCTAGAGCCTCGCACGAGTAGCCGTGTGCAAAGAAGGACAAAGAGGTACAATGTCAACAAGGGTATCTGGACTGGGTTTGCACAAGTATTCTTTACGCAAGAGAAGCCTGAGGGGGCACTGCACAAGAGGGATCGGGCTGAATGGGAGGGAGCAAAAAAATATGAGTTCGCCTCCCATGAGGAGAAAGGCTCTTCAGTTGCAGGTTGAGCATGGACAACTGCCATAGGTGACGCGCAAGGGGAAGATTGTTTGAGTCATGCTCCTCACCATGGTAGGAGTGAACCCAAAAAGGAACACCAAAAAGACAAGCCGTAGTGGCTTAGTGGGCAGAAGTTTTTGGAGGAGGGAAGGGATGCCTTCCTAGGTGGGAAAAAGGACAACCTACCAACAGACACTCTAGAAGCCATAGAATCTGGTAGGAAGTTTCAAATCTGGCATGCTTTGGTATTCTGGAAAGCTTAGATCTATGGCTATAAAATTCCACTGCTTGTGAGCCTTGATCAAATGTTCATTCCCAGTCAATGGAGGCCAAAATCTTTTGCCTCTCTCTCTGACCAGTTTTCTGCCATCCTTGGAACTAGTTGCCTCCACAGTTTCAGTCTCTCCAAAAACAGTTGGTGCTGTGAACCAGCCATTGCTAGGGACCCTCGAGGGTGCACACTCACCCTCAGGCCAGCAAAGGGTTATGGGCCCACGCTTCTAAGGGGTTGAAAGCGAGCTTGATTTCAGGCTTCCAATAGCAAGACATGGCAACCAGCGAGCAAGAGAGCAGCAGCGCTGTCCTTAAGTTTGATGGGACAGGCTTTGCCTTGTGGAGGTGGCAGTTTGAGGTCTTCCTCGACAACAAGGGACTGCTTGAGCTTGTAAAAGGTGATGAGACTGCTCCGCCGGAGGCTGCAACGGTTGAGGTGAAGGAGGCATACAGGAAGCGCAGCAAAAAGGCATTGGCGAACTAGTTGCCTCCACAATTTCAGTCTCTCCAAAAACAGTTGGTGCTGTGAACCAACCATTGCTAGGGACCCTCCAGGGTTTACACTCACCCTCAGGCCATCACGGTCGGACGGACGGATGGGCGGACGGTCGGACGGACGGACAGACGGACGGACAGACGGACCGATAGACGGACGGAAAGACGGACAGACGGACGGATGGACGGAAGGAGGGAGGGAGGAAGGGAGGGAGGGAGGGACGGATGGACGTACGAAGGGAGGGAGGGAGAAGGGAGAGAGGAAGGGAGGGAGGAAGGGAGGAAGGGAAGGAGGGATGGATGGACAGATGGACAGAAGGATGGGCGGACGGACGGACAGACAGACGGATGGAAGGACAAAGGGAGGGAGGGAGGGAGGAAGGGACGGAGGAAGGGACGGACAAATGGACAGACAGACGGACGGACGGACGAACAGAGGGACGGAGGGGCGGTGGGAGGGAGGGAGGGACGGAGCGACAGACGGACAGACGGACGGACGGATGGATGGAAAGACAGACGGACGGATGGACAGACGGACGGACGGACGGACGAATTGATGGACGGAAGGAGGGAGGGACGGATGGACGGATGGACGGACGGAGGGAGGGACGGACGGACGGACGGATGGACAGAGGGACAGACGGACGGAGGGAGGGAGAAAGGGACGGAGGGAGGGACGGACAGACGGACGGACGGACGGGCGGACGGACGGACGGACAGATAGACGGACGGACGGACGGACAGACGGACGGATGGACGGATGAACGGACAGACGGATGGACGGAGGGAGGGAGGGAGGGAGGGAGTGAGGGAGGAAGGGAGGGACGGATGTACGTATGGAGGGAGGGAGGGACGGACGGACGGACGGACGGACGGACGGACGGACGGACGGACGGACGGACGGACGGACGGACGGACGGACGGACGGACGGACGGACGGACGGACGGACGGACGGACGGACGGACGGACGGACGGAGGGAGGGAGGGAGAGAGAGAGAGAGCGAGAGATAGATAGAGAGAGAAAGAGAGAGAGAGAGAGAGAGAGCGTGCGAGGGAGAGGGAGAGGGAGGGAGAGGGAGGGAGGGACAGAGGGAATGAGGGAGGGACAGACGGACGGACAGACGGACGGATGGACGGACGGACGAACGGAAGGATGGACAGACTGACGAAGGGAGGGAGGGAGGGAGGGACTGAGGGAGGGACGGATGGACAGACAGACGGACGGACGGAAGGACGAAGCGACGGACGGACGGAGGGAGGGAGGGACGGACACACGGATGGACGAACAGACGGACAGACGGACGGATGGATGGACAGAAGGATGGACGGACGAACGGATGGAAGGACGGACGAACGGACGGACAGACGGACGGACGGACGGACGGACGGACGGAAGGCAGGACGGACGGACAGAGGGAGGGATAGAGGGAAAGAGGGAGGGACAGACGGATGGATGGATGGACGTGTTGAAATAGTATGCACCTTGTCCACTGCCTAGCTGGCCAGCCACACATACAGACAAGGCATGCACTGCTCTATGGAGTACGTCCCCTTGGTCTGTTGTGAGATGGGCCAGAAATTCACTGCCCATAATGGGTATGTCCCCTGTGGCTCATCATAGGAACCATTCCTTTTTGGCTTGGTTGAATAGGCACAGGAGTCTCAAACGAGAGGTCACGGGTTCAAACCTCGCAACCATCGCAATTTTCTTTGTGGACTTAACTGGGACAGGAAGCTTCTAGGAAGCTTACTAGAGCCTGCCTTGAGAATGACACTTGGCGATCTAAGGCCGCGCCAAGTAGGACTGTAGGTTGAGGTTGGCTCCATTGGAGCCACTACAAGTAGAAGCTTCAGCAAAGCTCTGCAAGTATAAAAGCTTATACCTTGCATGCATCCATTTACAGTTCTTGCCTTTGAGACTCCTCACAGAATGTCCAACCAAAGGTAAACACTAAAGACCAACATGCGGACTTCATGAGGTTGCAAACCAAACGAACCTAAAGTGTGGATCCCTCGTTCGAGGGTGATATGTTATCTTGGTTGAAATACCAAGAGTGGTTGGCGGCCTCCAATGTCGGGACACGTTTTCTAGACCGTAGCTATCCGGCGCATTGACAAAGGGTTATGGGCCCACACTTCTGGTTTTAAGGCACGCTTCCACGACCGACTAGCGAATGGTCTTGGAGGGCGCACAGGTACAACAGGGACATGACCATAAGACGGCTCCATCTGCTCCATCGGCTACATCGGCTTCTTCACGTAGGGTGCGCGCACGTGGCGGAATAGGGGACAAGGAACAGCTCTGTCCATGTTGGACATGACCCTCGAGCCCCAACGGACTTAAGCTCTACGCCTTTTAGAAGGTGGTACAACCCCGAGTCCGTTCTCTCACAACGGCACCATTGCCTTAGGTGATCATCGGCGGGAGGGGTATGGAACGGAACCAACCACACCTTTGACAACGGTCGCCGCCAGCAGCCTCATCAGCCTCATCGGCCTCAACGATGCAGAGTAGCAGCGAAGCAGAGAAGACGAGCAACCGCAAGAAATTGCGGATCCGACTCCAGCCCGCCTTGAGGCATGTATGTCCAAATTCACGGGGACAGGTTTTTCTTTGTGGAAATGGCAGTTTGACATTGTCATGATCGTGCGTGGCTACCTCGACATCTTAAAACGGACCGAGATAGCACCAGCCGATGCGACCGTGACCACGCATGCGGCTGAACTTGCAGCATGGACGATGAAGAACAACATAGCTCTCGCCATTATTGTGACGTCCATCAACGAGACTCAACACTCCCACATCACAGGATGCACGTTGGCTGCCGAGGCCTACGCAAAACGCGCACGCGTGCATCAATCGAATGCCCTAGCAAACCGACTCTTCATCTTCCAAAGGTTGATGTCGATGAAGGTGAGCAAAGGAGAATCGATACCCGCATTTTTGCAGTCGTTCGACAACGTGCTGCAAGAGGTCCAGCAAATGGAATAGAATCTCGACTCCAACATGCGTGCCATGATCCTTCTAATGGCGCTACCGGAAAGCTGGGGGTCCTTGATCACCGTATTTGGTGGTTGGAAGGAGGCACATCTGACGTACGAGGCTGTCGCCGAACATGTCCGCAACGAGTCCATGCGACACAATGGCAGTGAGGCAAATATTTCAGCCTATGTCTCTCGCTTCGGTGGACAAAGTGCAAGCTCTCGCTCCAGTCAAGGCAACAGCGGAAGCGGTGGCGGTAGAGGGAAAGGCAACGGTGGCCGGAAGAGTTCCAAGAAGCCCGGCAACCGTCACAACTGTGGCAAGGCTGGGCACTAGGCTAGGGACTGCTGTAGTCCCAAGAAAGAAGGCGGGAGCAAAGGTGGAAAGGAGAAGAAGGAGCTCACCAACATGATGGCTAGAGGGCCGCCCATGAAGAGAGCAGCGATCCTTAGGCCTGGGGCATTTGCCCTTGACTCGGGCTGATCAAAAATTGCCCCTCCGCATGCCCAAGTGCGGCGCCGAGAGGCGCCGACAATCCGCCAGAAAGTGGAAACTCCGCGCCGGCGGATCTGGCGACTCGAGGATTCCTCAGATCCTGAAATGGAGGATTGCCCCTTAAACTTGAGGAGTCGCTGAATCCGGTGGAAGTTGTTTCGCCGGAAATCAGACAAGTAACAAGGGAGATATGACCTTCCAAAGTTGGGGTATGCGCAGCGGCTCTGGGAGCCGGCCGTGACTCGAAATCCGGTTGATGATCGACCGGACCGAGTAACAAAAACTCCATCTAGAGAAAATGCTCCGATAGGCCTGCCGAGGCATCCGGTGGATGATCCGCCTGATCAGGTGGATCATCCACCGGGTCCAGTAGTGCAGGTTGTTACTGAGGGACTTAAACCTGGCTCGGCGTCCGAAACTCAGAAGTACATTTTGTTACTCGGGAACTTGGTCAAAGTTCTGAATGCAGGTCCACGGACAGGTCTCGAACCTCGTCACACCCCATCACCAAACGCGACCCAAAAGTGGGTAGGGTGCGTGGAAACAGTGCAGGGGACCCCCACACCATGTGCAATGGGATATGCGCCTTGGGAAAGGCGCTTTGCACGTGAACGAAGGCGCCACGACGAGTGGCGGCGTCAGGCTTCTGTGGTGGGTGAGACATACGCTTCGGCACGAATAACTTGGGCTACGCGTGGCCGAATTGCACACGGTTTGGTGCGTTGGAGAGCTCATGACTAGCCCTAGAAATGTTTTGATCATGACCATGTACAAAACATAACGCATAGTGACGTCGTCCTCTTCGCAAAACTGACTGTCTCAAATCCTCTCCCACATAGCGTGAGGCGACCAGAAAGCTCACGCTTCATCTCCGAACTTGCCCAAACAAGCCGTGCAAATGCTAGACGGCCAGAGCCACGTTGGAACGGAATTTCCAACAAAGGGTTATGGTTCCACAAGCTCACAGCCGAGAACAACTACACGATTTCCGCGAGCAACAAGATGATCGGGAGAGGCGATCGCCACGGTGCACGGTGTGCACGCAACGAGCGACGAGAGAGGCTGATGCTGGGCTCTCTACGTGCTCAGGCGGTGGCGGTACGCGGACAACAGTGTGGCAGGAGGCCTGCCACATTGAAGAGGGCAGTTGCTGCAATGGGTCCTTGCGAGAAGGCGGGCGGCGTGAAAATCCACGCTGATGGCACCGGGCTTCTCCATGTAGCATTGCAGCAGGCTCGGCTGAGCCATGCCATGAACTGCCTTGAGGTGGTGAGATCGGCAGAAATCAGCCACAGCGCTTGGTCCTCTGTTCGACTCGTTGACTCCTACATTGGATTGCCTCCAACCCTCCGAGGCATCCACACCCACGTGGAGGAGCGCTTGCAACAGGTCAAGTGGAACGCGCATCGCTTCTGTGAGTATGCCGGCGTGACTACCTGCAGCAATGAGGCGCTCGTGGTGGCTTTGCCCAGCGGCAAGGCAACCCCTCACGCATCAAGGGGAGTGCAACGAACAGAGCAGCAGACCATGAGAGGGCGCGGGACGGCGTCTTCATCCGCCTACGTCGGCGGCCATCAAGCTGGAGACGACGACACGGGGAGCGAGACGCATCCAACGGGCACCAATTCTCGTGGTGCCATACGGAGGGCCAGACGGCGTGGTGGCATGTTATGCCACATGTGGGTGATGTGCGCAGTGGAAGTCGTGGACCTTGCCAAGATCTCGGGAGGAGGACGACACAGCGGGTCCGCAGTCATTACGTGCCGGGGTCCGACGATCCAAAAACTGAGGAGCGCGGTCGGCCGTCATTGAAGACGGCCGAGGTGGCATGCGGGAGGCATGCCCGATCTCCACAACTGACCTAACCGGAGTAGAGAGGCGGAGCTTGCGTTGGAAAGCTCGCCGGAGGAAGCTACGGGACAAGCTGCTGGCAGCGCCAGAGGAAGCGACCCGCAAGCTGCCGGAGGAAGCTACCATAAGATGGCTGCCGCTGAACTACTCCCAAGGGGTACAAGGTGGAGAAATGCAACAAAATGGAGGGTGGTACTCATCCTCATCCACAAGGAAGCGGTAGGTGGGGCCTTTGGGGTCGCCACAACCTTGCTCACGGTGGAGAGAAGGAGAGTGCAAGGTGCTACCGCAAGGGGGAGGCACACGCAAAATAGTGAGGGCGGCCTCAACTCATCAAGCTCCATGATTGGCAGGAGAAGCGTCGGCTTTGGGCGTGACGCATCATGGCCATGGGTAAGTGGAGTAATGCTGGATCAATGGCACAAGTGGCACTGACACGTGGCGAGTTCAAAAGGGAGCTCACAGAACACACATCGGTGTTGAGCCAAGAGTGCGCACATGTGCAGCAGATCGCAGCAGTGCAGCTATAACACCACGAGAGGGCGCCGACACCAGCCGGCGCAAAACTCAACCCAGGAAGCTGCGAATGTCCGCACGCGTCGTCAGCCGGGAGGGCTGGACCGGACGCACGGTGGGACGAAGTACGCAGCAGAACGGGGCCAGGCTCAACAACCCCAAATAGGCAGCAGCTGGTCGAGCTGCCACAACACCAAGTTTGGTGGAGCAAAACAGCTACCGTGGCGGGCAAGGCGCAGCGGGCATGTCAAACAGGGGGAGCTAGTACCATGCTTCAAAAGAGAAGGCATTTCCTGGTGCAAGTCAACTACAAAAACAATGAATAACAAAAACACACCACAAAAGGTGGTTTGGGCGTCTTCATCGTGTACCAGAGCTGGAGTGCGACACGTCAGTGCTGACGGGAGGTCGGCACGTGCGCGTCAAGTCCAGGTAGCAGATGTACACTCAATGGAGAGAAGGCGCCACCAGGTCAAGCAACAGCAACACCAAGTGATGCACGCGCTTGTACCAGCAAAGAGAAGTCAGCTGCGCCAACAGGCGAGGAAGCAGTCCACTACGGGTGGATGTGACAAGGCTCACGCTCGGTCCAAGCGGGGACGTGCCAAGGGTGGTGCAGAATGCAGGATGACTTGGATGGAGCAAAAACGGCTCCAATGGCAGCGGATGAAGCAGCAACAGTGGCCCTGTTAATGGCTTCCGCTGGAATGGAAGGCTAGCTGAAGGCGAGCGCTTCCAACGCCTCAAAACAAAAGAGGCGGGTTGAATCAGCAAGCAGCGGCAACAAGGGAGCAGCAGCCGCCAAGTCGCCAAGAAGCAGATGGGTGGCAAAATGGGCCACGCCATGCAGCAAGTTGGCTGCAAATGCTGAGGGACCATGAGTGGTGGCAAGTGCAAGTGGACGCACCAGGCCACCTCGGCCAGTGGTCGCACTAGCACGAGGCTGAGTGGGTGCAGGATGCGAGAGCCGTCAACCATAAGGTGCAGACTCAAGACGCAAAAGCACAGCTCAGGAGGGATGCACCATGCGGCAGGCAAGCCTGACGTGCGAGAGCACAACGGATAGGTGGCTAAAAGAGCCGCGGTCTCCACGGTGCGGCTCGGCACGGGACGGAAGCAGCCGCTAAATCCAACGGCAGCAAGGCGAGGTGGCAGTGGTATGAGGCCATGCGCACGCTCGCGGAGTAGCCGGGAGCAATGAAAGCTATGCCCACAGGGGGCATAGTTGCAGCGGTGCAGGAGCACCATGATCCTGCTGGAGGAAGCTACTGGAGAAGGCTGCTGGTTCGTCCCAGAGGAAGCTTCTAGGGAAGCTGCCAGGGGAGCTGCAGCAGAGCTTCAGCAGCATTGACATGAGCGTTGGGAACACTCCACATCAGGGGGAGTGGTTCTCGCTCCTTGACTACGAGGAGCCGGCGGACGCGGAGGTCGAAGATGCGACGTCGGAGCGCGGCGGTGCAGCAGGTGCAGCTGCCGACGTGGAGGACTCCAACGACATAGAAGCTGGGCTGAAGATCCGGTGGAAGATCCGTCGGAGGAGGCACTACAAGTGCCAAAGCGTGGACTCCTGGTGGAGTTCGCGTCGGGCGTTGGAGAAAATTACTTCGGATGCGCCGCCCGTCCGGTCGATGATTCGCCAGAGCAGGAGAGACCCTCGGGGAGCCATCCGGTTGATGATTTGCCGGAGCGGGCAGAGTCGAAAGGATCGTAGCAGAGCGATGAGACGCCGCCAAGACTACCGCGCTGCAACGGGATGCAGAGGAGAGCGGGGAAGCATTTCAACGCAGGCACCGGTCGATGGATCGGCATGACGCGGTGCATGCTGGCTGCATCAACGGAATCGACGACCGTGCAAGAGGCGCTTGCGTGGCCCGAGGGGGAGCAATGGGATGCCGCCGT
>SZWC01002241.1:101339-121824 GCA_023375785.1 Penium margaritaceum
TAGACGATACTCAAAATCAGTCCATATGTGACTTTCAACACTTGGTGGGTTGCATATGTATCATGCATATGATGTCATCGGACGTGATTTATACACATAACGTGCCTGCATGATGTGGTTATGCACACCCCAACTTTGAACAGTCATAACTCACTCAAATGCTAACGGATTGTAGTGATTCAAATTGCGTTGGAATCAGGAACGCACAATCTACATTCCACTACCAATATCCAAGTCGACTTAAAGTCGACTTTGACCGACTCTCCGACTTAGACTTTGACCCCAAAAGTCGGAAGTCGAAGTCAACATGGCTCTGGATACGTGTGCATCTTGAATGGTGCTGCCATCTTATGGGCCAGCAGAAAGCAAGATTGTGTTTCCGTGTCCACGGCTGAGGCAGAGTACGTTGCTTTGTCTGAGGTGTGCAAGGAGACTCAATGGCTGCGCAGCCTGCTTGGTGAAATGACAGTGCCACACAAGGATGCCACTGTCTTACACGTGGACAACATCAGCGCCATCTCGATGGCTGAAGACGAGATCATCTCCCGGTGAACGAAGCACATCGACATACGTTACCACTACTCACGTGACCTGGTCATGAAGAACATGGAGGACTTGCAGCACTGTGGAACAAAGAACATGCTTGCTGACTGCATGACCAAGCCGCTGAGAGCGACTTGCACTATGCAGGCATTCGTGGATTTGGCATGAGGAGTGCGTCAGAGGAAGGGTGATCCCCAAGGCATTGATGGAGCGCAGTAAGCGACATATGGACAGAGGTGCAAGGGAGAGATTTGTTGAAATAGTATGCACCTTGTCCATTGCCTAGGTGGCTAGCTACACATACAGAGAAGGCATGCACTGCTCTATGGAGTATGTCCCCTTGGTCTGTTCTGAGATGGGCCAGGAATGCACTGCCCATAATGGGTATGTCCCCTGTGGCTCATCATAGGAACCATACCTTTTTGGCTTGGTTGAATAGGCGCCAGAGTCTCAAACAAAAGGTCGTGCGTTCAAACCGCACGACAGCCGCATTTTTCTTTGTGACTAAAACTGGGGTAGGAAGCTTCTAGAAAACTTACTATAGCCTGCCTTGAGGATGACACTTGGCGGTCTAAGGACGCGCCAAGTACGACTGTAGGTTGAGGTTGGCTCCAGTGGAGCCACTACAAGCAGAAGCTTTAGCAAAGCTATACAAGTATAAAAGCCTGTACCTTGCATGCATCCATTTACAGTTCTTGCCTTTGAGACTCCTCACAAAGTGTCCAACCAAAAGTAGACACTAAAGACCAACATGCGGACTTTGTGAGGTTGGAAACCAAACAAACCTAAAGTGTGGATCCCTCGTTCGAGGGTGATATGTTATCTTGGTTGCAATACCAAGAGCGGCTGGCGGCCTCCCATTTTGGGACCTGTTTTCTACACCGTTGCTCTCCGGTGTATTGACACAATGGATGGAGGGAGGGACGGACAGACGGATGGACGGATGGACGGACGGACGGACAGACGGACGGACAGACGAACAGACAGACGCACTAATGGATGGACGCAGGGAGGGAGGAAGGGACGTCCGGACGGAGGGATGGACGAACGGACGGACGGACGGATGGACGGACGGACGGACGGACGGATTGACAGGCGGACGGACGGACGGACAGACGGACAGATGGACAGACGGACGGACAGACAGAAGGACGGACGGACAGACGGATGGACAGAGGGAGGGAGGGAGGGAGTGAGGGATGGATGGACATACGGAGGGCAGGAGGGAGGGAGGGAGGGAAGGGGGGAGAGAGGGAAAGAGGGAGGGAGGGAGGGACAGAGGGATGTAGGGGGAGGGGGAGAGAGAGAGAGAGAGATAGAGAGAGAGAGAGAGAGAGAGAGAGAGCGGGAGGGACAGGGAGAGGGAAGGAGAGGGAGGGAGGGAGGGAGGGAGGGAGAGAGGGAGGGAGGGAGGGAGGGAGGGAGAGAGGGAGGGAGGGAGGGAGGGAGGGAGAGAGGGAGGGAGGGAGGGAGGGAGGGAGAGAGGGAGGGAGGGAGGGAGGGAGGGAGAGAGGGAGGGAGGGAGGGAGGGAGGGAGAGAGGGAGGGAGGGAGGGAGGGAGGGAGAGAGGGAGGGAGGGAGGGAGGGAGGGAGAGAGGGAGGGAGGGAGGGAGGGAGGGAGAGAGGGAGGGAGGGAGGGAGGGAGGGAGAGAGGGAGGGAGGGAGGGAGGGAGGGAGAGAGGGAGGGAGGGAGGGAGGGAGGGAGGGACGGACGGAGGGAGGGAGGGAGGGGGGGACGGAGGGACGGATGGACGGACGGATGGACAGATGGGCGGATGGACGGACGGACGGGTGGACGGACGGATTGACGGACGGAGGGAGGGAGGGAGAGAGCGACGGACGGAGGGAGGGATGGACGGACGGATGGACGGACGGATGGACGGACGGAGGGACGGATGGACGGAGGGAACGAGGGACGGATGGACGGACAGATAGATGGACGTACGAAGGGAGGGAGGGAGGGAGGGCTGGAGGGAGGAACGGACGGACGGACGGACGGATGGATGGACGGACGGACGGAGGGATTGATGGACCAAGGGAGGGAGGGAAGGACGGATGGACGGACGGACGGGCGGACGGATGGAAGGACGGACGGACGGACGGACGGACGGACGGACAGACGGAAGGATGGACGGAGGGAGGGAGGGAGGGAGCGACAGACGGACGGATGGACATACGGAGGGAGGGAGGGAGGGAGGGAGGCAGGAAGGGAGAGAGGGAAAGAGGGAGGGAGGGAGGGAGGGAGGGAGGCAGGAAGGGAGAGAGGGAAAGAGGGAGGGAGGGAGGGAGGGAGGGAGGCAGGAAGGGAGAGAGGGAAAGAGGGAGGGAGGGAGGGAGGGAGGGAGGCAGGAAGGGAGAGAGGGAAAGAGGGAGGGAGGGAGGGAGGGAGGGGGGGGAGAGAGAGAGAGAGAGAGGGAGAGAGAGAGGGAGAGAGAGAGAGAGAGGGTGGGAGAGGGGGAGAGATAGGGCGGGGGAGGGGGAGAGAGAGGGTGGGGGAGGGTGTTGGTTATGGTTGTGACACATGCAAGTGACCTCTTGACTCTACGCACACACACACATCATCCGTGCAAGTGAATAATCTGTATTGAAGCTCTTTGGCGCAAAGGTGTGACGCAATATGGAGCACACAGTTGTGGCAACACCATCAAGTCGTCAAGTGGTGGCCACCATACCAACACCAATCGTATGGAGAGCCAAATTGTTGTGATATTGCTCTCTGCTCCATTGTAGAATGGGCCACACATTTGTTAGAGTGCATGCACCACATGCATTCGTGATGTGGGTGGTTTCTCACACTTTTGCATGCTTTTCGCTTAGTGAGCCGGGTTGCTGATCCCTCGAGACCACACGTCCGGTTAATGCCGGCGTGTGAGAAACCGCCTGGAGCTCGCTCGCTCCAGGGCCAGGTTTGATCCCTGGGTGGCGTCCGGGCCCCACGTCGAGAGCCTCACGTGGGTGGCCCGGTCAACCGACACTTAGCACTTCGCTCGCTCCTTACTCAGTCACTTGTTGATTCTCTCACTCTTACGTAACGTGAGCTTGCCCCACCCGATCCATGGTGTCGCTTCCTTGCTTGCTTACTTGCTTATCCTAGCAAACACGGTTGCCTACTGGTATCAGAGCACGGTTGCCTATCTCTTCAGTCGTCTGGCGCACGCTGACCACACTTTGGCCACGCACGTACCTCTTATCCCTGAGCAGCTGCATGCGCGCATCTCTCTTCTCTACACAGTTTGCACCCACGACCCCCGTGGCGTGCTGAACCCGTGCACGGCGCATCCTTCGGCTCAACCTCTCGTCGGCCTCGGCACGCACGTTGACCACGCTGTGGTCTTTGCTGCCGCTTCTGCCCTCCAGCACCTGCACATGTGCTCCCCGGTCACAGTGTGCTGCACCCTCACTCTACGCGGGGTACTCCTGATGTGCCCTTCATCACAGCACTTACGGCATCAGCACCTCTCTGCTGCCACCCTTTTATCCTTCTCCTCCACCCGCCGCCCTTCGACCTCCGTGCGCTTGTTAACCATATCACTTGCACCCTAACAGTTGCTTCTCTTCAGCAGCTGCACCTGCACTCTCGCAGCTGCATTGCACCGCACCCGCGATCCTCGTGGTGCGGCACAGGCATCTCACCGCCACGTTCTCCTCTCCGCTACTCGCCGTGTCTTGGCCCTCTCATGCCTGAGCATTACACCGTGCCTCTCTTCGATGTGAGCAGCAGCAATGGCTTCATCACCTTGGTACACTCCCATCGTCACATGCTGCCTGCCCAGCAGCCGAGCATCCGGCGCCCTGGCTTCCCCTCCGGAAACTGAATCTATCCCCGCGTCGCCCACAGTCGTGCATGAGCGTGGCTGCATCAACGACAAGATAGCGTACTACAAGGAGAGGGCGGAGTGGGAGGTGTGGTCGAGGGTTCGCCGCAGAAGTCCGGGGTACTAACCCCGGCAAGGACTACAACCCCGCCAACTACTACGAGAGGGAGGATGCCAGAGTCTACGTGTCTCACTGTCAATCCACCGCTGATGACTCTCTGACAGCACAGAACGTACCAGCCACGGCACTACCGCATGAGCGCCGGCCTCTCCAATCACCGGTAAGTCCACCCGTTGCCCATAGAACTTGTTGGCAGCGTTGTCGTGCTACCTCTCGTGGAGCAGCACCATTCTTTGCAGCAGCAGTACCTGGAGCGTCTGCTTCTCGTTAGGGTACATCTCCTGATGGATCGGCTGCAAAGTCAGCTTCTACTCCATCTCTTGACATTCTGATAGCTCTGCAGGCTGCCCTTGTATCTAGTGCTGCTGTTGCTTTCACCTTTGCTGCCACTGCACATGATGCACGCGCACCAGCCAGCACTGCTGCTGGTAGGGCCATTGACACATACACAACAGAGGCAGGTGATCACGATCCCTTGGCAGCGGCAGCTGTCAACATCGTCACACAGATTGCTGCCACAGCAGACGCAGTCGCTTCAGCAGCAGCAGCTGCTGCAACAGTGCTCTCCAGTGCTGTAGACTCCATTCATACATCCATAGCACAGGCATCGACACTGCCCTCCACCTCTTCTTCGACGACATGTCCCATCCAGCTGCTAGTCTTGACTGTTGCCTCCATCTCCACCCTGTCAGCCGCAGCATTGACGGGGGTCGCTTGTCTCATCGTCTCAGCATCGGCCATTGTCGCAATTGTAGCCTCCTTAGTTGCAGCAGCTCTTCCACTACTATTCTCTCTGCGCCGTTGTGCTTGGTGAGCCTGGTCTTCTCTTCGTCCTTGTTTCTCCTATGTTGGCGTGCTCGTGCGTTCAGGTTGTTGCCTTGAAGTAGTCTCCCAACGCACTCACCACACATTTTCCACGACCACTGGAGCAGGGGAAACTCTGCAAAAATTTCATCGGCAGAGTCACATCGTTGTCACCATGCCAGTTGATGATGACTAATACGCTGCTTTGCAGGCCAAGCTGTAGCGTGAGCGCACTGCATTGCAAGCTGCGCTTGTCGCTCAGCGCATTGCCAAAGAAAAGCTATGCGCTGAGCCAGCAGACCATGATGCTTTTGCAGATCACATTGCGGACCTTGTCATTTACCGCCTCCAGCCCACAATGAGCAGCACACACTTTGCAACCACTGCCACCATTATCGCTGCTCCATTCTCCACATCACCTGCTTCTGCATCTACAACCGTCGGCTCCTCCTCTTCTGACCCTCTTGCAGTCACGATTGCCACTAGCGCAGCTGTCACAAAAGCACTTGCACCACCATTACAGTGCAAACCATACTTTGACTCTACTCTACCTCATTTCACTTCTAACCTCACTTTCCATTCTTGGGAGGTCCGCTTCAGTGCTTGGGCATAGAAGGAGCAGCTCTGGGAATACTACCATTAGCCTAAAGTATCTATCGACCCCCCGTTTGTACCTGTTAAGACTGAGTCTTCTCGCACAATTCGTGCGCTCATCCGAGCTGGACCCGATGATCTCACAGTCGAGATTGGATCCTACAACGCCAACACTGTGAGTCGTACACCTGCTGACCCTATTGGCACTTACGCATTGATCAAATGCCGCACAGGAGTGACTGGGCATGCAGCCCAGAGTGTTCTCATTGTCCAGTTCAGCCCGCTCTCCATGCATGCTGATGAGACTACAGATACCTATTCGACTGTCAATGCGCCAGATAGCAACGGTCTAGAAAACGGGTCCCGACATGGGAGGCCGCCCACCGCTCTTGGTATTGCAACCAAGATAACATATCACCCTCAAACGAGGGATCCACACTTTAGGTTTGTTTGGTTTGTAACCTCACAAAGTCCGCATGTTGGTCTTTAGTGTCTACCTTTGGTTGGACACTCTGTGAGGAGTCTCAAAGGCAAGAACTGTAAATGGATGCATGCAAGGTACATGCTTTTATACTTGAAGAGATTTACTAAAGCTTTTGCTTGTAATGGCTCCTCTTGAACCAACCTCAACCTACAGTCCTACTTGGCGCGTCCTTAGACCGCCAAGTGTCATCCTTAAGGCAGGCTCTAGCAAGCTTCCTAGAAGCTTCCTGTCCCAATTTTGGCCACAAAGAAAATTGCGG
Organism: Penium margaritaceum; assembly: GCA_023375785.1. Classification (NCBI taxonomy): domain Eukaryota; kingdom Viridiplantae; phylum Streptophyta; class Zygnematophyceae; order Desmidiales; family Peniaceae; genus Penium; species Penium margaritaceum. The sequence continues at coordinate 107,960 of SZWC01002241.1, forward strand.
CCGTCGCAGGGTTTGAATCCACGACCTCTCGTTTGAGACTCCGGCACCTATTCAACCAAGGCAAAAAGGTATGGTTCCTATGATGAGCCAAAGAGGACATACCCATTATGGGCAATGCATTCCTGGCCCATCTCAGAACAGACCAAGGGGACATACTCCATAGAGCAGTGCATGCCTTGTCTGTATGTGTAGCTAGCCAGCTAGGCAATGGACAAGGTGCATACTATTTCAACAAATCTCTCCCTTGGACCTCTGTCCATCTGTCACTTACAGGGCTCCATCAATGCCTTGGGGCTCACCCTTCCTCTGCCGCACTCCGCATGCCGAATCCACGAATGCCTGCATAGTGCAAGTCGCTCTCCACCGGCTTGGTCATGCAGTCAGCAAGCATGCTCTTCGTTCTGGAGTGCTGTAAGTGCACCACGTTCTTCATGACCAGGTCACGTGAGTAGTGGTAACGTATGTCGATGTGCTTTATTCGCCGGGAGATGAAGAGAGCCATCGAGACGGCACTCATGTTGTCCACGTGTACGACCGTGGCATCCTTTTGTGGCACTGTCATTTTGCCAAGGAGGCTGCGCAGCCATTGAGTCTCCTTGCACACCTCAGATAGAGCAACGTACTCTGCCTCAGCCATGGACACGGAAACACAATCCTGCTTCCTCCTGGCCCATGAGATGACAGCGCCATTCAAGATGCACACGTATCCAGAGGTGGATTTCCAGTCGTCAAGATTTCCTCCCCAGTCACCGTCCGTGTAGCACTTCAAGCGAAGGGGGTCCGTTCCTTCTTGGCCTCCAAGGATAAGGCCCATGTGACGTGTCTTCTACAGGTAGCGCAAGATGCGCTTGACTGTCTGCCAATGTTGTGGCCCAGGGTTGGCCACAAATCTGCTCACTTGTCCCACAGCATAGCAGATGTCCGGACGAGTCCCTACCATGGCGTACATGATGCTACCCACGGCGGACTGGTAGAGGATGTCTTGCATCTCCCTTTGTTCTGCTTCGTTGCTTGGCGACATCAAGGCCTTCAGCTTTGTATCGGTCGTCATTGGGGTGCTGACAGGTTTGCAGTCTTCCATGTGGTAGCGCTTCAGTACCTCACCGATGTATTTGGTTTGGTTGAGTTCGATGGTGCCTGCTACTCGGTTGCGGTGGATGGCAATCCCGAGGTAGAACACGAGAGGACCCATGTCCTTCATCTTGAACCTTTTGCTGAGGTCAGACTTCAGCTCATCTAGCAGCTCGACCGAAGACGAGCAGATGATCAGATCATCCACATACAGCGCAACTAGCATCAGCCCTCTCCCATCATCGTGCACGTACATGCTCGTGTCATTCTGGCAATGCGCAAAGGAGAGGCCGGTCATGAAACCGTCCATCTCTTTGTACCACATCCTTGGGGCCTGTTTCAGCCCGTAGAGCGCTTTCACCAACTTGCAAACCTTGCCCTTGGGAGCTTCGACTCCTTCGGGAACCTCCATCAGCACTTCCTTGTCAAGCTTCTTAAAAGGTCTTGATGTCCATCTGGTGTATGTCCAAGTTCTTTGCGGCTGCAATGCCAAGGAGAGAGCGCATGGAGGCAAAGGTCACGACAGGCGCGAACCTCTCATCGTACTCGGACCCCGGGCGTTGAGAGAACCCCTTAGTGACTACCCTTGCCTTGAACTTGTCGATACTACCATCTTGCTTCTTCTTCACTCGGAGGACCCACTTGGATCCCACCATGTGGGCCTTGTCGGGTCTATCCACCAGCACCCACGTGCGGTTCTCAGCAATGGACGCAAGCTCGCTATCCACTGCCCCCTTCCAATTGGCCGCATCTGGGCCATTCATCGCCTCCGCCACTGTGGATGGCTCTCCCTGAGCCATGCACGACCAGCTAAGGCCGTTCCAATCATCCTCATACCGCAAAAGTGCTTTCTTTGGTCGAAACTTGCGCCGGGGGAGTGGTGCGGCTTCTTGCTTTGGTGCTGGTGCTTCCACAGGTGGTGGTTTGTCGTCGTCGTCTTCGTCATCAGAACAGTCGTTAGACTCCAAGTCAGACTCGGAAGCTCCGGACGCCTCGGTATCCGCGTCCATGTGAGATGTTGCGTCATCCTCCATAGCTGCTCTCCCATTTTCACCACCTCCTGGCAAAGCGAGCCAGTTGTCGGGTGTTTGGTCTCCGGAGTCCAGAAACACTATGCACTCTCCTGCTTTTGGAGCGAGGTTCGGGTCCAGTAGCTCTCCCTTTTCAAGGGTATGTTCGTCAAACACGACGTCGCGGCTCCTCAAGAGCTTGCGTGCTGCCTGGTCCTAAAGCCGATAGGCTTTGTGTGATGTGTCGTACCCAACCATGACGCACTTCCTAGAACGTGCGTCTAGCTTGCCTCCACCTTCTCCCGACTGGATCTTCACCCATGTAGTTGACCCGAACACCTTCAAATGAGATGCGTTGGGTTTATTTCCCGACCATGCTTCTTGTGGGGTCTTCAGCTGCTTGTCCTGCTCCTTTCCATGCTTCCGCAAGGCGGTTGCTGGTGTGAGATTCAAGAGGTAGCAGGCCGTTGTTGCTGCTTCTGCCCAAAAGCGAGGTGGGAGCTTGGCGTCGAAGAGCATGCTTTGCACCATGCCGAGTAGGGTCTGGTTTATCCTCTCGGCAACGCCGTTGCTTTGGGGGTTGTAAGTGGTAGTTTGCTCGTGGCGGATGCCATGATGCTTGAGCCAAGGCTTGCATGCCTCGTACTCACCCCCGTTCTCACTTTGGAGCGACTTCACTTTTTTGGACGTTTGCCGCTCCACCATGGCGACGAACTCAAGGAGCTTCTCCCTGACCTCTCCCTTTGATTTGAGGAAGTAAATCCACAACTTGCAGCTGTGGTCATCAATAAAGGTCAGGAAGTACTTGCTTCCTCCTTTAGACGGTGTGTGGAAGGGTCCACACACATCGCTGTGTATCAGTTCCAAGACATGCTCTGCTCGTTGACCTCCTCTCCCAAACGGCTTTTTCTTTGCCTTCGCTTGGAGGCATGGTTCACATAATGCACACCCTCCGCCATGCTTCATGGTGCACCCTTCCATTCCACGGACTACCTCTTGCTCCTGCATCTTCTGCAGCGTGCTGTTGGCTACATGGCCAAATTGCCAATGCCACAACTCAGCATCAGTGTCCTTCGTTGATGTGGCGGCCGCAGCGGTCGCCGGTGGTGTATCCTTTGGCTCCGGTGCCACTATCTTGGTGGCACATGCGAGTTCCTCATCTGACGCCTTGGTGACTTTGGCTTGAAGCACATAGAGGCCGTTGACTCTTGGAACTTGAAGCATGAGATCATCTTTGGCGTACAAAATCTGGATGTCCTCGTTTTTTAGGGCAACCGCTTCCCTGTTGGTGAACACCACTGTCATGTTGTTGTCAGTGATTTGTGAGACGGACAACAAGTTGGGTCCGAAGGAGGGCATGTACACCACCTTTTGAAGGTTGACCGCCTTCTCTACACCGTTTACGTTGAACGTGATCACCTTGTCCCCTTCACCGATGGCTTGGATGACGCCGACGTTTGCACACTTGATGCGCATGACAGATTCGGCCATGGAGACAAATCCACCCTTCTCTTTTGATGAGTGGTGGTTGGTGCCCGAGTCAAGGGCGAATGCCCCGAGCCTAAGGATCGCTGCGCCCTTCATGGGCAGCCCCATAGCCATCATGTTGGTGAGCTCCTTCTTCTCCTTTCCACCTTTGTTCCCGCCTTCTTTCTTGGGACTACGGCAGTCCCTAGCCNTCACCGATGGCTTGGATGACGCCGACGTTTGCACACTTGATGCGCATGACAGATTCGGCCATGGAGACAAATCCACCCTTCTCTTTTGATGAGTGGTGGTTGGTGCCCGAGTCAAGGGCGAATGCCCCGAGCCTAAGGATCGCTGCGCCCTTCATGGGCAGCCCCATAGCCATCATGTTGGTGAGCTCCTTCTTCTCCTTTCCACCTTTGTTCCCGCCTTCTTTCTTGGGACTACGGCAGTCCTTAGCCCAGTGCCCAGCCTTGCCACAGTTCTGACAGTTGCCGGGCTTCTTGGAACTCTTCCCGCCACCGTTGCCTTTCCTTCCACCGCCACCGCGTCTGCTATTGCCTTGACTGGAGGGAGAGCTTGCACTTTGTCCACCGAAGCGATAGGCATAGGCTGAGATGTTTGCCTCAGCGCCACTACGTCGCATGGACTCGTTGCGGACGTGTTTGGCGACAGCCTCATACGTCAGATCTGCCTCCTTCCAACCGCCAAATACGGTGATCAAGGACCCCCAGCTTTCCGGTAGCGCCATTAGAAGGATCATGGCACGCATGTTGGAGTCGAGATTCCATTCCATTTGCTGGACATCTTGCAGCACGTTCTCAAACGACTGCATAAATGCGGGTATCGATTCTCCTTTGCTCACCCTCATCGACATCAACCTTTGGAAGATGAAGAGTCGGTTTGCTACGGCGTTCGATTGATGCATGCGTGCAAGTTTTGCGTAGGCCTCGGCAGCCAACGTGCATCCTGTGATATGGGAGTGTTCAGTCTCGTTGATGGACGTCACAAGAATGGCGAGAGCCATGTTGTTCTTCATCGTCCATGCTCCAAGGTCAACAGCATGCGTTGTCACGGTCCCATCGGCGGTTGCTGTCTTGATCCCTTTTAGGATGTTAAGGTAGCCACGCACGTTCATGACAATCTCAAACTGCCATTTCCACAACGAAAACCCTGTCCCCGTGAATCTGGACATACCCGCCTGAAGGCGGGCTTGATTCGGATCTGCCATTTCCTACGGTTGCTCGTCTTCTCTGCTTTGCTGCTACTCTGCTTTGTTGAGGCCGATGAGGCTGATGAGGCTGCTGACTGCGACCGTTGTCAAAAGGTGCAGTTGGTTCCATTGCATACCCCTCCCGCCAATGATAACCTAAAGCGATGGTGCCGTCGTGAGAGAAAGGACTCGGGGTCGTACCACCTTCTAAAAGGGGTAGAGCTTAATCCCGTTGGGGCTCGAGGGGCTTGTCCAACATGGACGGAGCTGTTCCTCGTCCCCTAGTCCGCCACGTGTACGCACCCTACCTGAAGAAGCCGATGGAGCTGATGGAGCAGATAGAGCCGTCCGATGATCGTGTCCCTGTTGTACCTGTGCGCCCTACAAGACCACGCGCTAGTCGGTCTTGGAAGCATGCCTTAGAACCAGAAGTGTGGGCCCATAACCCTTTGTCAATGTGCCAGATAGCAATGCTTTAGAAAACGGGTCCCAACATGGGAGGCCGCCCACCGCTCTTGGTATTGCAACCAAGATAACATATCACCCTCGAACGAGGGATCCACACTTTAGGTTTGTTTGGTTTGCAACCTCACAAAGTCCGCATGTTGGTCTTAAGTGTCTACCGTTGGTTGGACATTCTGTGAGGAGTCTCAAAGGCAAGAACTGTAAATGGATGCATGCAAGGTACAGGCTTTTACACTTGCAAAGCTTGGCTAAAGCTTTTGCTTGTAGTGTCTCCTCTTGAACCAACCTCAACCTACAGTCCTACTTGGCGCGTCCTTAGACCGCCAAGTGTCATGCTCAAGGCAGGCTCTAGTAAGGTTCCTACAAGCTTCTTGTCCCAGTTTTGGCCACAAAGAAAATTGCGGCCGTCGCGGGGTGTGAACCCGCGACCTCTGGTTTGAGACTCCGGTGCCTATTCAACCAAGCCAAAAAGGTATGGTTCCTATGATGAGCCACAGGGGACATACCCATTATGGGCAATGCATTCCTGGCCCATCTCAGAATAGACCAAGGGGACATACTCCATAGAGTAGTGCATGCCTTGTCTGTATGTGTAGCTAGCCAGCTAGGCAGTGGACAAGGAGCATACTCTTTCAACATGGGCATAGTCTGCACTTGTTGCGTGACTTTGGTAAAGCAGCCTCTAGACATCTCCCAGCTGTTCTCTCCATTTTCAACAGCCTCATCCGGGAGCTCAGTGACATCTTCTGGGAGGTCAAGGCCACTAAGCTTGAACGCTTAGCGGCCATCCCTGTCCCTACGTATACACCACCTGGCATCGGCACCTTGTGGGAGTTAACTTCCCAGCGCTTGACCGATTGGTGGAGCTCTCTACAGAACAGGCGCATTCATCGTGTTGCCGTCTTAGCATCCACTAGCGCTCTCCCATCCTCATCCTCCTGGTCTGCCTAAGCCTCGTCCCCCACCGCCTCCTCCACCTTGGCTACGGCCTCTCTCATTTCTGAGGGGGGTGGTCAGGGTGCCGGCCGTGGAAAAGGTAAAGGCCGGGGAGGCTCTTCTGGCGGCAAGGGGCAAGGGGGGTGCGGCAAAGGCCGTAGCTCCGCTAGCGCTCCTTCTTCATCATCCTCATCCAGCATAGTCACATGCTGGAACTGTGGTGCCGCCAGCCACGCGGCGCCCAAGTGTCCGGCTCCACCCGATGATGCCCGCCTTGCCTCAGCCATGCGTGCACATTGGGCAGGCTTGTCAGGTTCTGGGGGTGGCTCCTCTCGCTCCTCCACCTCCACTGCTTCTTCCTGCTGCACAACTCCTCCTTCACCACCAGCTGCTGCCTACATCACCACTTTGACTCCACCCCCTCCCTGGAGTTGGTCGTCTGGGTTCAGGGACCCTGTCTACTTCGGCCCTCCCTCCGGATTCTACGCGCCCCCTCCTTGGGTGTCCTCTGCCTCCCCTTCCCAGTGCACCTCCTCTTGTGTCATCATCACTAGACCGTCTGACGATGAGCGCCAGCTGGACTCGGCCCTCTTCCATGCCATGAATCATCGACACCTCCGTGATCAGGGAGGTGAGAGTGTGCATTCGGCTGAGGGGACACTTGCGTGTGCTGTCAATGTGTTGCTTTGTGGTCCGTCGTCCAGTTATGTTCAGGGCTGTTCCCCCGCTGACATTCCTTAGATTGAGCAATGGCAGTCTTACAGCTTACCTCGTTGCCTTGCAACCTGTGGTCAGTGCCTCCGTCCTTGCTCTGATGTTGCCCCTGTCAGTCGTGATCCTGCTTCTGTCCGTGTCTCCAGTGGTTTTTGGATCCTTGATTCAGGAGCCACCCACCACATGACGTCCTATCAGTCCTCGTTCGTCTCTCTGGACCCTGTTGGCTCTGTGCGTTTTGTCCGTTCCGACTCTGGTCAGCTCTTGCCTGTCCAAGGTGTTGGAGTTGTTCGTTTTGTTGGCCGTGGGGGGGAACTCTTCCTGCCACATGTTTTGTATGTGCCGGCTCTTGAGCTCAGTCTGCTCTCTGTTACAACTCTTGACGACCAGGGCATGGACTTCTCTTCCAACCACGGTATTGCTTCTTTGTTGCACCACACCACTGGCCGTGTCCTGCTATGTGGCACACGTTGTGACCGCTTGTATTACGTTCCCTCCTTTGCGTCTCATCCCGCCACTATTGCCCTTGTTCATGTTGCGCGCTCTCTCTCCCCGGAACACGCACAGCTGCTCCACTGCTGCCTCTCGCACATTCACACCGTTGCTATTGATAGTTTGCTCAGGGACAAACCCGCTCATGGCCTCGATGCTGACATGTTCTCTGCCCCCTGTCCCAACGAGTGTCTTGACTGTGCTCAGGGAAAAATGAATTGGTCCCTGTTCTCCACCTCTGAGTCCTGCACGTCTCATCCCCTCGATCTCTTGCACGCAAACGTCATGGGACCCCTCACCCATGATGCTCTCGAGGGGGGGGGGTTGGTTGTTATGTCCTCTGTCTCACGGATGATTTCTCTTGCATGCGTTGGGTTTTCGCCCTTCGGCAAAAGAGTGATGTTTGTCCCACTCTCGAGTCCTGGCTACTCGAGGCCGAGCTGGCCTGTGGTCGTCCCTCGAAGGTCTTTTGCTGCGACCGTGTAGGAGAGTTCATAGGTCCCATAGCCCGTTTCTTAACCTCTTGCGGGGTGTGCATGTAGCCCACTGCTCCCTACACACCCCAGCAGATCGGCGTCTCTGAACGTTGGAACCGTACCCTTGCTGACGGTGTCCTCCCTTTCCCCCATCTTTTCCTTCGAGGCCATGTCCTACATGACTTGGGTGTGGAACCGTGTTCCTCACGGTCCCCTCCCTTGCCATGTCACTCCCTTTGAGCGGTGGCACAGTCGTCGTGCCGACCTTCATCTCGCCCATGTCGCGATTTGTGTTGCTGCCCTCTAACTGCAAGAGGAATTCCGTGACAGCAATCTCGGCCCTCACGCCCGTCTTTGTACCTTTCTGGGTATCTCGGCACTATCCAATGCATGGCGCTTTTGAGACTCTGACCACTCCCGCGTCATTGAGTCTCGCGATGTTTTATTCTTTGAGGATGTATTTCCTCATGACCTGTCCCATGTCCCTCCTCCCTCCTCTCTCTCCTCACTTTGTTGGCTTGGGGAGGTGTGTCTGGTCCAGCCTCTGATCTCCGAGTGCAATCTTCTCATCCTACCCCCACAACGTCCCCTTCTGTCCCGCATGTTCCTTACACGGACAGCAAGGATGAGGACAGCTCCGCGGAGTCATCATCCTCTCATACCTCGTCTGAGTTGGATGCCTCACTGCCCTCCTCGGATGCCGTGTCATCCTAGTCATCCTTGGGCAGTCTTGGGTCCTCGGACTCAGCGCCCACTCGCACACAGTCCCCAGTGCATTCCACTCTCAACTTATCCCCTAAGTCGGCACAGCAGTCACCTCCGGTGGTTGAAGCCACTGGAGGTCAACCACCTCAGGTCCCTCCTCCTGACCCTGAGCCCTACACACGTAGGGGGAGACTACGTGCTCTTCACTCCTCACAGTCCTCTTAGTCCTCCCATGGGCGCTCACGTCCCTCTGTGACACCTATTGAGTCTGTCTCAGTTGGTCCGTCCAAAGCCTCTCAACCCTCACAGAGAGTCACTCGCTCTAGCGCGTCGTCCTCCACTACTAGAACCTCAGTTCGTCCCACTCGCCTTGATGCACTTGGCCTGTCCGTGAGCGTCGTGCATCCCAACTCTGCAGTCGGCTATGCTCTTGTCCCCTATGAGTTCCACAGTGCTCTTGAGTCTTCCGTCGCCGACTATGTTGCTGCATGTTTTGCGGCCTCTGGCCTTCCTACTCTCCCTCCCAAGCCTACTACTGTCCGGCAGGCTCGTGAGGCAGCTGATGCTGACCTTTGGGAAAAGGCCATGCAGGAGGAACTGACGGCCCTCTGGGAGCATGGCGTCTTTGAGCTCGTGGATATCCCTACAGGCCGTAAGGCAGTCGTTGCTTGGTGGGTACCTCGGCGTAAGCTGAAGCCCGGTGGGAGAGTTGACCGATACAAGGCTCGCCTCATGGCTAAGGGTTTCTCCCAGATTCCTGGGATTGACGTTGATGAGACCTTCGCACCGGTTGGGAAGTACACCACTACCCGAGCGCTGCTGATCCTTGTTGCCCAGCACGACTGGGAACCGGCGCATATGGACATCAGCAACGCCTTCCTGCATGGGAAGCTTGACGAGGAGATTTACATGGCCTAGCCACCAAGGTTCACCGATGGCACAAAAAAGGTCTGGTGTCTGCGGAAGGACCTATATGGGCTCAAGCAGTCACCACATCATTGGAACATGGAGATCTCCTCCACTCTTGAGCGAGGAGGTTATCGTCGCAGCACGGTTGGTCCAGCACTCTTCTTGAGTGCTCCCTCAGAGTCATTTGTGGCCATTCTCGTCTACGTCGATGACCTGCTCATCGCCTCCCCCAGTCCAATAGCTGTCCAGTCAGTGAAGAACCTACTGTAGTCTGCATATAAGATGAAGGACCTACGTCCTGAAAGGGTGTCCCTTGGGATGGAGCTTGAGCGTGACCGTTAGCGTCGCACTCTACACGTGCACCAGGCCGCATACATTTGCACACTACAGGAGTGCTTTGCCTCCCTACTTGCTGACGTCCCCACCGCATCCACACCAATGACTCCAGGAGGACAGCGCTTGCTTAAGTCACTTGACTCAGCACAACTGGGGGAGATTGTCGATGTCACCGACTACCTCAGTGTGGTCGGCTCCCTCATGTACCTTACCACCACCACTCGGGTGGACGTTGCCTTCTCGGTCAAATTCCTTGCCTAGTTCTCCCAACAGCCCGGCCAGAAAAATCTCGAGGCGGCACTGCGTGTTGTCCGCTATGCACTGTGCACTACACGCTTGGGACTGTGTTACCATGCTCAGTCCTCTGTGGTTGTGGACGGATACACAAACAGTGACTGGGTGCATGACAAGGATGCTCGTAGCCGTACCGGTTACATATTTCTTGTCGGTGGGACTGCTGTCTCCTGGAAGAGTGAAAAACAGGGTTGTGTTGCTCGGAGCTCCAGTGAGGCAGAGTACGTGGCACTTGGCACAGGTACGTGTGAGAGTGTGTGGTTTTCCCGCCTGCTGCAAAAGTTGTGTGTTCCCATTCACTGCATCACTTTGCGCTGTGACAACCAAAGTGCAAAGGAAATCCCCGAGCACGATGGCATGCATCATTCACGTACAAAGCACATCAACATTGAGCATCACTTTGTATGTGAGCGCATTGCTGCTGGAGAAGTTCAGGTTGTCTGGGTTGATACTCGTCAGCAGAGAGCAGACTTTCTTACTAAAGCTCTTAGCAGTGGCATGTTCAAAGCGGCTGTGCATGTTGTCTACTTGCTACGCTCTCGTGATGCCCCTGGTTGATCTATGAACCTTGTCGTCTTGTGACGTGCCATTTATCTTATGTGTGTGTGGACGTTTCGTCTGTGGGTCATGGGGGAGTGTTGGTTATGGTTGTGACACACGCAAGTGACCTCTTGACTTTACGCACACACACGCATTATCACTGCAGGTGACTTATCTGGATGAAAGCTCTCTGGTGTAAAGGTGTGACGCAATATGGAGCACACAGTGGTGCCAACACCATCAAGTCGTCAAGTGGTGGCCACAGCACCAACACCAGTCTTATGGAGAGTCAAATTGTAGTGATATTGCTCACTGCTCCATTCTAGAATGGGGCACACATATGTTGGATTGCATGCACCACATACATTCGTGATGTGGGTGGTTTCTCACACTTTTGCATGCTTTCAGCTTAGTAAGCCGGGTTGCTGATCCCTCGGGACCACGCGTCCGGTTTATGCCGGCGTGTGAGAAACCGCCTGGAGCTCGCTCGTTCCAAGGCCAGGTTCGATCCCTGGGTGGCGTCCGGGCCCCACATCGAGAGCCTCGCGTGGGTGGCCCGGTCAACAGGCACTTGGCACTTCACTCGCTCCTTGCTCACTCGTTGTTTCTCTCAATCTTACGTAACGTGAGCTTGCTCCACCCGATCCATGGTGTCGCTCCCTTGCTTGCCTAGTTGCCTATCCTAGCAAACACGGCTGCCTATAAGGGGAGGGGGAGGGGGAGGTGGAAACAACTTCCATCGGATTCAGCAACTCATCAACTTCTAGGGGCAATCCTCGAGTTGCTAGATCCATCGACGAGGAATTTTCTCTCTCTCTGGTGGCTCGTCGGCACCTCCCGGCGCCGCACTTGGGCATGCAGAGGGGAAAATCTTCAACAGTATCTTCAGATTCGGTGGAAGAATTAATTGACATGACACTGGCCTAATGCATACAATGATGAAAAAAAGTCCAATCCACATCAGTAGAAAGGTTTCCGCACTTGGCGACTTCAGTCAAAGGTTCTCAATATCAAACATCACCATGTTGCCAATGTCAAACGAAAACTCATGTTACTGTTTGTCATAATAAGCATTTTTTCATTGTCAAGCCGCTTGAAGGTGACCCTTTTGCGTCCTCTAACAATGACTTTATGCACTATGAAAGGCTTGCGCAGAAGGTATCTGTCCTTCCGCACTCTCACTTTGCACTAATGAAGAGGGCACAATAGGATGCCGACCACTATTCAACACAAACGGTGTGAACTGAGTAGACTTGTTCACCAAGTTGTTCACCATAAACTCTGTATGTGCTATGAATTTGCCCCAGTTATTCATGGTTCTTGCACATGTTGAGCATCTTTGCTTGAGTGTGATTTATGCGGTCTGTTTTCTATCAGTTTGAGGGTGAAATGGTGTCAATGATTGAGACGTGTTGTCGAAGTACTTGTGCATTTTTTGCCAGAAATTACTACCAAGTTTTCTATCTCGATTGGAGATAATGCGCAATGCCAAGCCGTGGTAATTCATGACATCCTCGATAAAGAGATGGGCGGTCTCCTTGACGTTCACATCACTGGTTGTAGGAAGGGAGTAATAGATTATGTATCCATGCAAGCCTGAACATAAGCCTGAGATATCTGGGACCTTAATGTTAAAGGAGCCATGTCCAGTTACTTGAATTGTAAGAAGGAGATATCCAGCTCGTCCGACATTAGGACCAAGAAACTCCATGCATGTTCGGAGATGTACTACACATCACGTATATTGTTAGTTTAATGATGGAGTGAATATTGGATCATTTTTTTCTTACGATTTTCATCTTTGCCCATAGATTGGAAGGAGGTGACGGATAGTGTCATCACCACTATCAATTTGTTTGTGAATGTCATGGAGTTGCAATAATGTAGAGTTTTTGTTTCTTACATATTGTCCAACGACATGCCTAGAAGTATAACATCATCATATGTTACTGTTTTTCCGGTTTGGAAAGATGGGGTATGATTATGTGTCGTCAGGTTCTTGCTCTAGGAATGTGCTACTGCCGGTCCGTATTCTCTTACTTCCTAAACACAACCTTGCATTCTGGAGAATACAAGATATTGTGTGCTAGTCTGCCATGAGCCTTGCTTGCAGCTGCTAGTAAACTCAACCAATCCATTCATTGTCACAGGTCATGGTTGACATCGACCCATCGATTTGCATGTGGTTGATGATTCATGTTTTTTGAGGACGTCAGTTCCCAACCTGCGTAGAACGCGTCGAACCTGCAAGAGAAGTGCCTTGTGCCACGAGTTGCAGTTTGAAGCCACACTGTCTATAGGTCTGTGGTGCGCATACCACTGCGTCCATCCTGTCAACCTGGTTAGTCTCCGGAGCTCCGTGCTGTCGACTAAGTCGTTCGCAGGGATTGAGCAAACCCGCCTGCCGTCCCATCTATGACATGGGCCATGCGTGTTGTCGGTGGAGAGACTTCAACGATGGAGGATGCATGTGCACCCGGTGAGATTGGGCACATCATGTATTTAGTTTTAGTTTTCATTACATGATGTCCATTTCCCCTAAGATGGCGGTTCAACTCAGCTGGGCTACCGGCCGTAGACATAGGTCCAAGGACCCACCACCTGCCACACCTTCACGTTGCACCTCCAGAGCGATACACGACCAGCCAGGTCTTGCTTCCCGAACCCAAGTCCATTTTTATGAGGAGGACTTGGAGCACGAATAGCTACCCCATGCCCTACTTGTATCGCCTGAACAAGTGGCTAGCATCAGTCTTTGTCTCAGTTGTGACATGCATGGCATGGGAATCCATGGCATTTTCTGCTTCACATGATGATGCATGCCCTGTGGTTTCATTGGAGGAGTCCAGGGCTACAATTGACGATGCGTGCCCTGTAGTTCATTTTGTTTTGCATGTTTCCCTTCCTGCATGCCCTTGTGCAGTATCCTCGGATGACGAACCTGATGAGTCGGGGCCAAAGAGGCGCAAGAGGACGGATGTGTTCCCGCCCGGGATGGAATTCCTGACAATGGGCATGGTAATCCATGGCATCTTGTGCTTCACAGGATGATGCATACCTGTGGTTCCATTGGAGTAGGCCAAGGCTGCATTTGAAGACTACGCCATAGCCAACAACATGGCTGTGCAGTGGCTAAGGAACGAGAAGACCTGTTTTTAGGCACTCTGTGGAAAGTAGACAATGGAAGAATTGGAAGGGTCCGTGACAGTTGAAGGCCCATGTCACCATATGACATGG
>SZWC01002241.1:146386-164159 GCA_023375785.1 Penium margaritaceum
TGATCAGCCGTGTTGCTTCCCAGAAGCAATGGACTTTCTTTCTTGGAAGCTTCTAAAACAACCAAGATGTGCATGGAGCCAGGATCGAGCTCATGACCTCTCACTTGGCCAAATCAACAAAATGGCCAAGTTAACCACTCACCTACATGGTGTACTCATAGGTCATATCTCACATGAGACAGAGCATAGTTGAGTCACCCTACAACAAATCCAGGGGTCATACCTCCACAAGGGGCAGAGCATTCCTGATCCGTCGTACAATACTGAACAAGGGGCAAACATATTCAACAATACTCACCCCCGTTGTCACTTTGGAGCATCTTCACTTTCTTGGACCTTTGCCGCTCCACCATGGTGACGAACTCGAAGAGCTTCTCCTTGACCTCTCCCTTTGTTTTGAGGAAGTAGATCCACAACTTGCGGCTGTGGTTGTCAATGAAGGTTAGGAAGTACTTGCTTCCTCCGTTAGACGGTGTGCGGAAGGGTCCACACACGTCACTGTGTATGAGCTCCAAGACATGCTCTACTCATTGACCTCCTCTCCCAAACGGCTTCTTCTTTGCCTTCGCTTGGAGGCATGATTCACACAATGTACACCCTTCGCCATGCTTCATCATGCACCCTTCCATTGCGCAGACTACCTCTTGCTCCTGCATCTTTTGCAGCGTGCTTTTGGCCACGTGGCCAAATCGCCGGTGCCACAGCTCAGCATCATTGTCCTTTGTTGATGTGGCGGCCGCAGCGGTTGCCGGTGGTGCATCCTTTGGCTCCGGTGCCACTGTCTTGGTGGCACATGCAAGTCCCGCATCCGACGCCTTGGTGACTTTGGTATGAAGCACGTAGAGGCCGTCAACTCTTGGAACTTGAAGCATGAGATTGTCTTTGGTGTACAAAATCTGGATGTCCTCGCTTTTGAGGACCACCGCTTCCTTGTTGGTGACCACCACTTTCATGTTGTTGTCAGTGATTTGTGACACGGACAACAAGTTGGCTGCGAAGGAGGGCATGTTCACCACCTTTTGAAGGTTGACTTCCCTCTCCGCACCGTTCACGTTGAACATGATCACCTTGTCCCCTTCACCCATGGCTTGGACGACGCCGCCATTTGCACACTTGATGCACATGACAGATTCGGCCATGGAGACAAATCCACCCTTCTCTTTTGATGAGTGGTGGTTGGTGCCCGAGTCAAGAGCGAATGCCCCGGGCCTAAGGATCGCTGCGCCCTTCATGGGCAGCCCCCTAGCCATCATGGTGGTGAGCCCCTTCTTCTCCTTTCCATCTTTGTTCCCGCCTTCTTGCTTGGGACTTCGGCAGTCCCTAGCCTAGTGCCCAGCCTTGCCACAGTTCTGACAGTTGCCGGGCTTCTTGGAACTCTTCCCGCCACCGTTGCCTTTCCCTCCACCGCCATCTCTTCCGCTGTGGCCTTGACTGGAGCAAGAGCTTGCACCTTGTCCACCAAAGCGAGAGGCATAGGCTGAGATGTTTGCCTCACTACCACTCCGTCGCATGGACTCGTTGCGGACGTGTTCGGCGACAGCCTCGTACGTCAGATCTGCCTCCTTCCAACCGCCAAATACGGTGATCAAGGACCCCCAGCTTTCCGGCAGCGCCATTAGAAGGATCATGGCACACATGTTGGAGTCGAGATTCCATTCCATTTGCTGGACCTCTTGCAGTACGTTGTCAAACGACTGCAAAAATGCGGGTATCGATTCTCCTTCGCTCACCCTCATCGACATCAACCGTTGGAAGATGAAGAGTCGGTTTGCTAGGGCATTCGATTGATGCACGCGTGCGAGTTTTTTTCGTAGGCCTCGGCAGCCAACGTGCATCCTGTGATGTGGGAGTGTTGAGTCTCGTTGATGGACGTCACAAGAATGGCAAGAGCCATGTTCTTCTTCATCGTCCATGCTGCAAGGTCAGCCGCATGCGTCGTCACGGTCGCATCGGCGGGTGCTTTCTCGATCCCTTTTAGGATGTCTAGGTAGCCACGCACGTTCATGACAATCTCAAAACTGCCATTTCCATAAGGGAAACCCTGTCCCCGTAAACTTGGACATACCCGCCTCAAGGTGGACTTGACTCCTATCCAACATTTCTTGCGGTTGCTCGTCTTCTCTGCTTCGCTACTACTCTGCTTCGTTGAGGCCAATGAAGCTGATGAGGCTGCTGACTGCGACCGTTGTCAAAGGTGCAGTTGGTTCCGTTGCATACCCCTCCAGCCGATGATCGCCTAAGGCTATGGTTCCGTCGTGACAGAATGGACTCGGGGTCGTACCACCTTCTAAGAAAGGGGTAGAGCTTCATCCCGTTCGGGCTCGAGGGTCATGTCCAACATGGATAGAGCTGTTCCTCGTCCCCTAGTCCACCACGTGTGCGCACCCTACTTGAAGAAGCCAATGGAGCCGATGGAGCAGATTGGAGCCGTCCAATCTTCGTGTCCCTGTTGTACCTGTACGCCCTGCAAGACCACGCGCTAGTTGGTCTTGGAAGCGTGCCTTAGAACCAGAAGTGTGGGCCCATAACCCTTTGTCAATGCGCCGGATAGCAACGGTCTAGAAAACGGGTCCTGACATGGCAGGCCGCCAACCGCTCTTGGTATTGCAACCAAGATAACATATCACCCTCGAACGAGTGATCCACACTTTAGGTTCGTTTGGTTTGCAACCTCACGAAGTCCGCATGTTGGTCTTTAGTGTCTACCTTTGGTTGGATACTCTGTGAGGAGTCTCAAGAGGTCCAACAAATGGAATGGAATCTCGACTCCAACATGCGTGCCATGATNCCAGAAGTGTGGGCCCATAACCCTTTGTCAATGCACCGGATAGCAACGGTCTAGAAAACGGGTCCTGACATGGCAGGCCGCCAACCGCTCTTGGTATTGCAACCAAGATAACATATCACCCTCGAACGAGTGATCCACACTTTAGGTTCGTTTGGTTTGCAACCTCACGAAGTCCGCATGTTGGTCTTTAGTGTCTACCTTTGGTTGGATACTCTGTGAGGAGTCTCAAGAGGTCCAACAAATGGAATGGAATCTCGACTCCAACATGCGTGCCATGATCCTTCTAATGGCACTACCGAAAAGCTGGGGGTCCTTGATCACCATATTTGCCGCTTGGAAGGAGGCAGATCTGACGTACGAGGCTGTCACCGAACACGTCCGCAACGAGTCCATGCGACGCACTGGCAGTGAGGCAAATATTTCAGCCTATGCCTCTCGCTTTGGTGGACAAGGTGCAAGCTCTCGCTCAGTCAAGGCAACAGCGGAAGCGGTGGCGGTGGAGGGAAAGGCAACGGTGGCGGGAAGAGTTCCAAGAAGCCCGGCAAGTGTCACAACTGTGACAAGGCTGGGCACAGGGCTAGTGACTGCCGTAGTCCCAAGAAAGAAGGCAGGAGCAAAGATGGAAAGGAGACGAAGGAGCTCACCAACATGATGGCTAGAGGGCTGCCCATGAAGGGCGCAGTGATCCTTAGGCCCGGGGCATTCGCCCTTGACTCGGGCACCAACCAGCACTCATCAAAAGAGAAGGGTGGATTTGTCTCCATGGCCGAATCTGTCACGCGCATCAAGTGTGCAAACGGCGACGTCGTCCAAGCCATGGGCGAAGGGGATAAGGTGATCACATTCAACGTGAATGGTGCGGAGAAGGCAGTCAACCTTCAAAAGGTGGTGTACATGCCGTCCTTTGCAGCCAACTTGCTGTCCGTCTCACAAATCACCGACAACAACATGACAGTGGTGTTCACCAACAAGGAAGCGGTGGCCCTAAGAAACGAGGACATCCAGATTTTGTACACCAAAGACGATCTCATGCTTCAAGTTCCAAGAGTCGACGACCTCTACGTGCTTCAAACCAAAGTCACCAAGGTGTCAGATGAGGGACTTGCCTGCGCCACCAAGACAGTGGCACCGGAGCCAAAGGATGCACCACCGGCGACCGCTGCGGCCGCCACATCAACCAAGGACACTGATGCTCAGCTGTGGCACTGGCAATTTGGCCACCAGGCCAACAGCACGCTGCAAAAAATGCAGGAGCAAGAGGTAGTCCGCGGGATGGAAGGGTGCACCATGAAGCATGGCGAAGGGTGTACATTGTGTGAATCATGCCTCCAAGCGAAGGCAAAGAAGAAGCCGTTTCGGAGAGGAGGTCAACGAGCAGAGCATGTCTTGAAGCTCATACACAGTGACGCATGTGGACCCTTCCGCACACTGTCTAACGGAGGAAGCAAGTACTTCTTGACCTTCATTGATGACCACAGCCGCAAGTTGTGGATCTACTTCCTCAAAACAAAGGGAGAGGTCAAGGAGAATCTCCTTGAGTTCGTCGCCATGGTGGAGCGGCAAACGTCCAAGAAAGTGAAGACCCTCCAAAGTGACAAGAGGGGTGAGTACGAGGCATGCAAGCCTTGGCTCAAGCATCATGGCATCTGCCACAAGCAAACCACCCCTTACAAACCCCAAAACAAAGGCGTTGCCGAGAGGATGAACCAGACCATACTTGGCATGGTGCGAAGCATGCTCTTCGACACCAAGCTCCCACCTCACTTTTGGGCTGAAGCAGCAACAACGGCTTGCTCCCTCTTGAACCTCACACCAACGACCGCCTTGCGGAAGCGTGGAAAGGAGCAGGACAAGCAGCTGAAGACCCCATAGGAAGCATGGTCGGGAAAGAAACCCAACGCATCTCATCTGAAGGTGTTCGGGTCAACTACGTGGGTGAAGATCCCGTCAGGAGAAGGTGGAGGCAAGCTCGACGCACGCTCCAAGAAGTGCATCATGGTTGGGTACGACACGTCACACAAAGCCTATCGGCTTTGGGACCAGGCAGCAGGCAAGCTCGTGAGGAGCCACAACGTCGTGTTCAATGAGCACACCCTTGGAAAGGGAGAGCTGCTGGACCCGATCCTCACTCCCAAAGCGGAAAAGTGGATAGTGTTGCTTGAGTCCGGAGACCAAGCACCCGACAACTGACTCGCTTTGCCAGCAGGTGGTGGGAATGGGAGAGCAGCTGTGGAGGATGATGCACATCTGACATGGATGCGGATACCAAGGCGTCCGGAGCTTCCGAGTCTGACTTGGAGTCTGACGACTCTTTTGATGACGACGAGGACGATGACAAACCACCACGTGTGGAAGCACCAGCACCAAACAAAGAAGCCGCACCACTACCCTGGCGCAATTTGCGACCAAAGAGAGCACCTTAGCGGTATGAGGATGATTGGACCGGCCTTAGCTGGTCATGCATGGTTCAGGGAGAGCCATCCATAGTGGCGGAGGCGATGAATGGCCCAGATGCGGCCAAGTGGAAGGAGGCAGTGGATAGCGAGCTCGCGTCCATTGCGGAGAACGGCAGGTGGGTGCACGTGGATAGAACCGACAAGGCCCATGGGATCCATGTGGGTCCTCCGAGTGAAGAAGAAGCAAGACGGCAGCATCAACAAGTTCAAGGCAAGGGTAGTGGCTTAGGGGTTCTCACAATGCCCGGGCTCCGAGTACGATGAGACGTTCGCGCCCGTCGTGACCTTTGCCTCCATCCGCTCTCTCCTTGGCATTGCAGCTGTAAAGAACTTGGAGATACACCAGATGGACGTCAAGACAGCTTTCCTTTATGGGAAGCTTGACAAGGAAGTGCTGATGGAGGTGCCCGAAGGAGGCGAAGCTCCTAAGAGAAAGGTGTTCAAGTTGGTGAAAGCGCTCTACGGGCTGAAACAGGCTCCAAGGATGTGGTACAAAGAGATGGACGGTTTCATGACCGGCCTCTCCTTTGCGCATTGCCAGAATGACCCGAGCATGTACATGTGCGATGATGGGAGAGGGTTGATACTGGTTGCGCTGTATGTGGATGATCTGATCATCTACTTTTCTTCGGTCGAGCTGCTTGATAAGCTCAAGTCTGACCTCAGCAAAAGGTTCAAGATGAAGGACATGGGTCCTCGCGAGTACTACCTCGGGATTGCCATCCACCACAACCGAGTAGCAGGCACCATCGAGCTCAACCAAACCTAAGACATTGGTGAGGTACTGAAGCGCTATCACATGGAAGACTACAAACCTGTCAGCACCCCAATGACAACCGATACAAAGCTTAAGGCCTCCATGTCGCCAAGCAACGAAGCGAAACAAAGGGAGATGCAAGATATCCCCTACCAGTCCACCGTGGGTAGCATCATGTACGCCATGGTAGGGAATCGTCCCGACATCTGCTATGCTGTGGGAAAAGTGAGCAGATTTGTGGCCAACCCTGGGCCACAACATTGGCAAGCAGTCAAGCACATTTTGCGCTACCTGCAGAAGACACGTCACATGGGCCTCGTCCTTGGAGGCCAAGAAGGAATGGATCCCCTTTGCCTGAAGTGCTACACTGACACTTACTAGGGCGGAAATCTCGACGAGAGGAAATCCACCTCTGCATATGTGTGCATCTTGAATGGCACTGCCATCTCATGGGCCAGCAGGAAGGAGGATTGTGTTTCTGTGTCCACGGCTGAGGCAGAGTACGTTGCTCTGTCTGAGGTGTGCAAGGAGACTCAATGGCTGCACAGCCTGCTTGGCAAAATGACAGTGCCAAAGAAGGATGCCACGGTCATACACGTCGACAACATGAGCGCCATCTCGATGGCTGAAGACGAGATCACCCAGGGAATGAAGCACATCGACATACGTTACCACTACTCACGTGACCTGGTCATGAAAAACGTGGTGGACTTGCAGCACTGCGGAACAAAGAGCATGCTTGCTGACTGCATGACCAAGCCGCTGGAGAGCAAATTGCACTATGTAGGCATTCTTGGATTCGGCATGAAGATTGCGACAGAAGAAGGGTGAGCCCCAAGGCATTGATGGAGCCCAGTAACCAATAGATGGACAGAGGTACAAGGGAGAGATTTGTGGAAATAGTATGCACCTTGTCCACTGCCTAGCTGGCTAGCTACACATATAGACAAGGCATGCACTGCTCTACGGAGTATGTCCCCTTGGTCTGTTCTGAGATGGGCGAGGAATGCACTGCCCATAATGGGTATGTCCCCTGTGGCTCATCATAGGAACCATACCTTTTCGGCTTGGTTGATTAGGCACCGGAGTCTCCAACGAGAGGTTGCGGGTTCAAACCCCGCAACGGCCGCAATTTTCTTTGTGGCCAAAATTGGGACAGGAGTCTTCTAGGAAGCTTACTAGAGCCTGCCTTGAGGATGACACTTGGCGGTCTAAGGACACACCAAGTAGGACTGTAGGTTGAGGTTGGCTCCAGTGGAGACACTACAAGCAGAAGCTTTAGCAAAAGCTCTGCAAGTAAAAAAGCCTGTACCTTGCATGCATCCATTCACAGTTCTTGCCTTTGAGACTCCACACAGAGTGTCCAACCAAAGGTAGACACTAAAGACCAACATGAGGACTTCGTGAGGTTGCAAACCAAATGAACCTAAAGTGTGGATCCCTCGTTCGAGAGTGATATATTATCTTGGTTGCAATGCAAAGAGCGGTTGGCGGCCTCCCATGTTGGGGCTCGTTTTCTAGACCGTTGCTATCAGGCGCATTGACTGAAGATACTTGCTACCACCGTTTGACGCCGTGCAAAAGGGTCCACACACCTAAGTGTGAATCAGGTCAAGGGCTGATTCTGCGCGGCGACCATTGCGGTCAAAGCGCGTTCGCTTGGTCTTGCCTTGGAGGCAAGGTTCACACAGGCTGCCACACCCAACCGCATCCTTCTTGCGACCATCCATGCCATGGACCAGCTGTTGTTGCTGGATGACTTGGAGCGTGCTGTTTGCAACATGCCCAAAGCGTTGATGCCACAGATGAGTGTCTTCGTCTTTTGCGACAGAGGATGGTTTTTTAGTTTTTGTTGGTGTGCTCTCCTACGTCGGTGTCGAGACCACTGTTGTGATGCTGTCAGTCATACACAGATGTACAGTTGGTTGTGACCACTCGGCCGTGTCCATGCTCGTGCAGATCCCTGAGGCGGACCTAGCTGGAGACGGAGTCCCCTGAGGTGGTGCTCCACCCGCTGGAGGCAGCCTGGTAGCCTACCTGGTGTACGAGAGGGTTGCCCTGACCTACGGACTGCGTTTGGAGACCTTCAGGATTTTCTCGGTGGACAGCCCTGCCAGGCTGATTTGCATGTTAGTTTTCTTACACTCTCCGGTTGCTGCCAGACATAGGCGTGTGACCAGTTGTTGTGTCCGTCGTTTTGTCTTGCATCCGTAGGATCAGACGGCGCTCCGTTTGGACACCTGTGCGCAGAGATATGGCCAAAACAGTGGTTTTGGGCCGGTTCACGACTGACAGGTGCCGCCGCGTGCGTCACCCGCTGTGAGCCGCGGCGGCTATTTATGCTGTGGACCTCTCATTTGTCATCTCTCTCTGCACATTCACTGAAATGCAGCTTCTGAGACTTGTCTTGTCTCTCCTAGCCTGACCCTTGCTGTTCTCGCACCCGCTTGCATGCTAGTGCGTTAAGCTGACTGGTCTGTGTCGCCACGTCAACACCAGCATTGCTAGGAAGCAGTGGTGAAGTTTTTCATGGTATCAGAGCAGCGATCCAGAGCTCGCATAGCTGTGCAGCAGAGATGCAGCGTTTGCANCGGCGCTCCGTTTGGACGCCTGTGCGCAGAGATATGGCCAAAACAATGGTTTTGGGCCGGTTCAGGACTGACAGGTGCCGCCGCGTGCGTCACCCGCTGTGAGCCGCGGCGGCTATTTATGTTGTGGACCTGTCATTTGTCATCTCTCTCTGCACATTCACTGAAATGCAGCTTCTGAGACTTGTCTTGTCTCTCCTAGCCTGACCCTTGCTGTTCTCGCACCCGCTTGCATGCTAGTGCGTTAAGCTGACTGGTCTGTGTCGCCACGTCAACACCAGCATTGCTAGGAAGCAGTGGTGAAGTTTTTCATGGTATCAGAGCAGCGATCCAGAGCTCGCATAGCTGTGCAGCAGAGATGCAGCGTTTGCAGCAGCAGTGTGTGACAGCAGCAGCAGCCCTGAGTGGCAGCAGCAGCACAGCCCATCGCAGCAGCAACGGGTCCTGTGAGGGGGAGCCACCAACACGCAGTAGTTGACGCGGCCACGACAGCCGCATCAGTCAACACAGCCGCGGCAAGAGCGATCGCGGCCTCTCCACCCACGGCCGCAGAAGACGCAGCAGACGTGGCCGTGACATCAGCCATAGAAGCAGTAGCAGCGGCGGCAGAAGGGAGCAGCTGCGGCAGCAGCAGCTGCGGCAGTGGCAGCTACCGTAGCAGCAGCAGCCGCGGCTTTGGCGGCAGCCGCGACAGCCAGTAGCAGCTGCGGCTGCGGCAGCAGCAGCAGCATCCGCGGCTGCTGCATCAGCAGCGCAGCAGCGCAGCGCTACAGAGCAGCGCAGAGCAGCAGCATAGCAGCAGCGCAGCGCAGCAGCAGCCGCAGCGCAACACCAGCCCAGCGCAGCAACGGCAACGCAGCAGTGCAGCGGCACAGCAGCGCAACAGCAGCGGCAGCGCAGCAGCAACGGCAGCGGCAGCGCAGCAGCAGTGGCAGCGCAGCAGCGCAGTAGCAGCAGCGGCAGCGTAGCGACAGTAGCGGCAGCGCAGCAGTAGCGCAGTGCTGCCGCGGCTGAAGCGCAGCAGCGAGCAGCGGCAGCGCTGCCGCGCAGTAGCGCAGCAGCAAGCAGCGGCAGCGCAACAACAGCGCAGCGCTACCGCGGCTGCGCAGCAGCAGCGGCAGCGGAGCAGCACCAGCGCAGCGTAGCAGCGGTAGTGTTGTAGCAGCGCATCAGCGTAGCGCAGCAGCAGAACAGCAGTAGCGCAGCGCAGCAGCAGCGGTAGCGAGCTACTAGAGCACAGCAGCAGCAGCGGCAGCGGCGGCCACTACGGCAGCAACAGCATAGGCAGTGGCAGCGATGATGGCCGCAGCCCGCTGCTGACGTCAGCAGACCCCTGCTGACGTCAACAGTGAGTATGCTGACGTCATCACAGACTTGGTGAAATTTTTTACGAGAAGTCAGTTTTTGCCCACGTTTCAATTCCTCGAGAAACACTGATGGTTCTGTGTTTGGACGACTTTCGCACCACCTCAGCATGGAGTCAAACGGCTCCAAGGGCAAGGAGCCGGAAGACACCGTCACGAGCGGGGTCCGCAGCCCACGCTCAAAGGCGATTGACTTCCTACTGGTGGAGCAGTAATCACTCCGCCAACGCCAGGATGAGCAGTCAGCGATTCTGCGGCAGATCCGCGATGCCTTGGTCTCTCTGTCTGGGACCCCGGGACATCAGCCCGGGAATGAGAGAGAGGCAACCCCATCAGTCGAGGAGTCTGCTGGTCTCGCTGCCGCCCCTGCGCAGAGACGAGAGTCCATCGTCGAGGAGTGGGATCAGGCTCCCCCTCCCACTGGGGAGGATGCGCTTCGCCGGCTATTGGAGCAGATGAGTAGCCTGCGCATTGAGACGCCGGCGCCCAGTCCGAGGGGACAACAGCAGCAACAACAGCAGCAGCAGCCGCACCGGCAGCAGCAGCAGCAGCAGCAGTAGCAGACCGACCCGCATTAGGCCTCGGGTGCCGCTGGGGGAGCAACGTTGATGCCTCTCATGCCTTTCCCACGACCGCTCCTAGCACCACCTGAGGTCCAGCTCCCCACGGAGCGACGACCCAAGGACTTCGAGACTTCCCTGCCTCGCTACGACAGCAAAGCGGGGTTTGACTGTTGGGAGGTGCTGTTTCAGGTATGGGCGGACTCGGAGGGGGTCTGGCCCTACTACCACAGCCAGTACCAGACGGCTGATCCGCTCCAGTCCCTTACGGCAGCGCGTGCCATGCGTGGACTGCTGTACGCGGTTCCATAGGAGACAGTGGTCGCCTTCCGCCCTTTCCTGGGCGCGCCTGGGACGGGAGCAGGCGCAGGCCCGCGCCGCGGCTGGGAGCTGGCGCTGACCCTATTTGCAGCAGAGACTCACGCGACCCGGTCCGTGTGCCTTCGCGAGTTCCACTCTCTTCATCAGGGACCCTCGAAGTCAACAGCTGATTATTGGCATCGGGCCATGCGCCTGTACACTCGCCTGGGCACCGGAGGCGGCTCTCAGCTCTGGGCGCTGGACACCATCATGCTGGGAGTGCGCCCTGAGCTCACTGACACCTTCTCCCGCCTCGACCAGGATGTCCTCGCGTCCATGTCCGACACCTTGCAGCTGCTGCCCTGGGCGCAGCGGTACTTCATCCAGGTCGCGACGGCTGACGAGGCAGCCCGCGTGCATTGGCAGGACGCCATGGCCGCAGCAGCAGTGGGAGCGACGTCCTCTACGCCTTCCACACCGGCGTCCGCCTTCACCCCAACCAGCTCCACCTCTTCCTCTCCCACCTCCTCCCCTGTTGCTCTGACAGCCACTGCAGCAGTCGTGAAGGGGAAGAAGGGGAAAAAGAAGAAGGGACCGCAGCAATCTTCTGGTGGCACCGGACAGGCTGTCCGCTGCCACAACTGCAGCGGACCTCATCGCTACACTGAGAATCAGCAGGAGCTGGACTTGGCAAGGATCACCCGCGGTCTTCAGGCAGCCCACGAGGAGCAGATCCGCACTGGAGCAGCAGCCCGTGCCGCGACGACCTCGGGTGTAGCACCGGCGGCAGGCCCGCCGCCATCCAGAGGGAGCACCACGCCGGACCCGAGGGACCAGACCATCGTAGAGCTACGTCGACTGCTGGCACTTCGCTCTCAGGGAGGTGCGAGTGTGCTGTCACAGCCGAGTGGTCCACAGACTGACCGTCCATCTGTGTTTGTTGCACGTGGTCATGCTTGTGGGGGGGCTGCGTTGCCTGGTGAGGATGAGTCTGACAGCACAGAGTGGTTGGATGATTCGCATCATCGTGCATTGTCCCGTTGTCCTTACACTCCTGCTGAGCGTCCAGCGGAGGCAGCGTGCTCAGTTGCTCACTACACCGTGACGACCACAGGTCGTGAGGCGAGTGGCCACTGGATCATTGACTCAGGGGCCACTCACCACATGACCTGCGACCGTACCGCCTTTGTCATGCTTGCTCCTGTTGGGTCTGTTCGGTCAGTGCGGACAGGTTCTGGGCAGTCACTACCTGTTCAGGGGACAGGGGTCGTACGGTTCAATGGTCCGTCTGGTCCCGTGTACCTTTCTGACGTGTTTTTTGTGCCTGATCTTGAGCTCAGCCTGCTCTCTGTCCGTGCCTGCACGAGGATGGGTCTCTCTGTTCACCACTCCTCTGATGATGCCACGATCACAGCACTTGACACTTCCACTGTTGTGTTGCGGGCCACTGTTGTGGATGACCTGTATCGCATCGCGCCCTGCTCTGCCTCTGACTCCTCCCCTTGCTTATCTACTCGCGTCTTTGTCACGGGGGTGTTGTCTCCTGACCACCAGCGCCTGTTACACCGGTGCATGTGTCATGTGAGCACGGACACTGTGTCCAAGCTCATCCGTACACAGCCCGCCCTCGGTCTTCACGCGGCTTCCTTCGAGAAGCCGCCTAAGACCGACTATCTGTTCTGCGCTCAGGGCAAGATGCATCGCTGCACCTACCCTGCCTCCGTTACTCGCGCACAGCGTCCCCTGGAGCTTGTCCACTCGGACCTCCTCGGACCTCTCCCTGTCGAGTCTGTCGCTGACCGTGGTCGGTATGTCCTTACCCTCACGGGTGACTTCACCTGCATGCAGTGGGTCTACTGCCTCCGCCACAACAGCGATGCCGCTCTTGCCGTGCGCTTGTGGCTCGTGATGGCTGAGTGTCAGTCTCGTCACTCCCTCCACACCTTCCACTCTGACCGCGGCGGTGAGTATCTCGGTGAGCTGACCACTCACTTCGTCGAGCTTGGTATCTCTCACCAGCTCTTGGCGCCTGCTCCGCCATAGCAGAACGGTGTGTCTGAGCGCTGGAACCGCACCATGGAGGACGCGGTTCGCGCTATGCGCGCTGAGTGCGGTCTCCCGGAGTCCTTCGCCTTCGAGGGCTTCGCCTACATGACGTGGGTCTGGAACCGCCTCCTGCATGGTCCCTTGCCGGACCACGTCACGGCGTATGAGCTGTGGTTCGGTCACCGTGCGGACCTCAGGCTTGCTCGCGTCTGGGGTTTCTTGGCTTGCGTCTGGTACACCAAGGACCAGCAAGGGTCCAAGGTCTCTCCGCGCGGCCGGATGTGTGCCTTTCTCGGTGTCTCCTCGCGCTCCAAAGCTTGGCGTTTCTGGGATGCAGGTCGACACCGCATTGTTGAGTCAAGCGACGCGCTGTTCTTTGAGGCACTGTCGTACCGCGACCTGTCTGCCATTCTCACCCAGGCAGCGTCTCACGTTCCCACCTGTGAGGCCTCCCGTCAACTGGGGGAGTCTGCCCCACAGGGTGAGTTCGTCCGGGGTGCCTCCGGGGTGGGACCATCGCTGGCCACCATTGACCCGGCCATCATTGCTGTCCGACCAGTGGTCTCTACGCCTGCCTCGCTTGCGCCTGCCGCAACTTCATCGCCCGCGCCTGCCACGACTGTCTCGCCCGCACCTGCCGCGATTGCCCCGTCGCCTGCCTCGCCTGCGGGCGCTGGACNCCACCCAGACGACGCACGCGCAGCGTGCACAGTGGTGACCCTGGCACGAAGGCTCTCGGCCTGAGTGTCCAAGGCACCTACACGGAGGTGCACCCAGCCTGTCCCATTGGGCACCAGCTGATCGCTGACGAGCACGAGGCTGCACAGGCAGCTGCCGCTGACCTGGTTGTGGTCCGTCCGACCCGCGAGGCGTGTGTCCTGGCCACCCGGAGCTCTCCTTTGACGGTCCCAGATCCAAACACGTTAAAGGAGGCTCTCTCAGGAGATGATGCTGAGCAGTGGCAAGCCGCCTGTGAGGACGAGCTCAGGGCCATCCGGGAGCACGGAGTTTTTGAGCTGGTCGACCGTCCTGAGGGACGGAAGGTCGTGTAGGCCAAGTGGGTCTTCCGCAAGAAGGTGAAGCCTGACGGCTCACTGGACCGCTATAAGGCCCGCTTGACTGCCAAGGGGTTCTCTCAGGTTGAGGGGGTGGACTTCACTGACACCTTTGCCCCTGTTGGTCGCATGACCACAGCTTGCGTGCTGCTTGGTGTGGTCGCCCATCATGACTGGGAACTGCACCAGATGGATGTGAACAATGCGTTCCTCCACGGCGCCTTGGAGGAGGAGATCTACATGGTCCAGCCACTTGGGTTTGAGGTCGAAGGCAACAAGGTCTGGCGCTTGCGCAAGGCCTTGTATGGCCTGAAGCAGTCGCCTCGGTGCTGGAACCAAGAGATCACTCGCACCCTCACGCAGGCTGGATACATCCAGAGCGACGCCGATCCGTCACTCTTCATCCGACGGACAGCCGAGCACCTCACTGCCATTCTGGTGTACGTGGACGATCTCCTGATTGTGTTTCCTTCACTGGAGGTCGTGAAGGAGGCCAAGGCGGTCCTGCAGGCCGCCTACAGGATGAAGGACCTTGGTCCAGCGGCTGTTTTCCTCGGGTTGGAGATTGTGCGTGATCGTCGTCGACGGACACTCCTCCTCCATCAGGCACGATATGCACAGGTTGTGGGAGAGCGGTTTGCTGACCTCCTTGACGCTGTCCCCGCCGCCTCGTCACCCATCACCCCCGACGGGCAGGACGCTCTGAAGGTGACAGACCCGGCCGATCTGGGCGAGGCTGTGGACGTGACCCTGTACTTGCACATCATTGGCTCACTGATGTACTTGGCCACGACCACGCGTCCCGACATTGCGTTCGCTGTCAACCTACTCACACAGTTCAGTCAGTCCTCTCGGGCTCGCGCTCTGCACGTAGCTTTGCGAGTCGTCCGGTACGTGGTCTCCACACCGTATTACGGTCGTTGCTTTCGGAGACAGTGCTCGGTTGTTATAGATGGCTACACCGACAGCGACTGGGCGTGGAGTCCTGATGGACGCAGCCGCACGGGTTACGTGTTCCTGCTTGGTGGCACCGCTGTGTCTTGGCGCAGCGGCAAGCAGGGGTGCATTGCTCGCAACTCCTCAGAGGCTGAGGATGTTGCTCTAGGCGTTGGCGCCGCTGAGGCGGTGTGGCTGCAGCAGCTGTTTCAGTGTTTAGGTCAGTCATTGCCTACCATCATCCTCCAATGCGACAACCAGAGTGCTCTCGCGATGGCTGAGAACTCTGGTGTGTTCCACGCACGCACGAAGCACATCGCTGTCGAGTATCATTTTGTGCGCAATCTGGTGGAGCGACAGTTGATCTCCATCGTCTGGGTGGGCACAGACTCGCAGCGTGCTGACTTTCTGAACAAGGCACTGGCTCGTGGGAAGTTCCTCGGGGCTGTTCGTTCCGTCGGGTTGCGACCCCTGTCTGAGAGTGGGTGACTGTCCGGGTCTCTGTTGAGCACACTGTGTTGCACCGGCACGCGTTCTACACATGTATGGACATGCGTACCATCGGGTCATGGGGGAGTGTTGTGATGCTGTCAGTCATACACAGAGGTACAGTTGGTTGTGACCACTCGGCCGTGTCCATGCTCGTGCAGATCCCTGAGGCGGACCCAGCTGGAGACGGAGTCCCCTGAGGTGGTGCTCCACCCGCTGGAGGCAGCCTGGTAGCCTACCTGGTGTACCAGAGGGTTGCCCTGACCTACGGACTGCGTTTGGAGACCTTCAGGATTTTCTCGGTGGACAGCCCTGCCAGGCTGATTTGCATGTTAGTTTTATTACACTCTTCGGTTGCTGCCAGACATAGGCGTGTGACCAGTCGTTGTGTCCGTCGTTTTGTCTTGCATCCGTAGGATCAGACGGCGCTCCGTTTGGACGCCTGTGCGCAGAGATATGGCCAAAACAATGGTTTTGGGCCGGTTCAGGACTGACAGGTGCCGCCGCGTGCGTCACCCGCTGTGAGCCGCGGCGGCTATTTATGTTGTGGACCTGTCATTTGTCATCTCTCTCTGCACATTCACTGAAATGCAGCTTCTGAGACTTGTCTTGTCTCTCCTAGCCTGACCCTTGCTGTTCTCGCACCCGCTTGCATGCTAGTGCGTTAAGCTGACTGGTCTGTGTCGCCACGTCAACAGCAGCACTGCTAGGAAGCTGTGGTGAAGTTTTTCAACCACTGCCTCTGCTGCACCCGCATGACCCTCATTTTCCAAGCTCTTTGCTGCCGTTTTCTGCAGTACGTAGAGTCCGTCAACTTGTGGAACCTGTGCCACAAGATCTTTGTTGGCATAGATGACCTTGATGTCCTCGTTCCTGGCGATGACCGCCTTCTTCTGCGTGAACACCACCATCATGTCATTGTCCGTTTTTTTTTACACGGACAGAAGGTTTGCCGCAAAGGAGGGCATGTAGACCACGTCACGTAGCGGTAGATCCTTCTCTGCACCATTAAGACTGATGCTCACCAGCTTGTCGCCCACGCCCTTTGCATTCACGACGCTACCGTTTGCGCATCTAAACCGCCGATCGATGGGGCCGATGGAGACAAATCCAGCCTGGTCGTTGCTAGAGTGATGATCGGTGTCGGAGGCAAGCCCAAAAGCTCCTGGCCTGAGCAGCGCCGATACTTTTGCTGGAGGCGTGCTCTGTGCCATCATGTTGGTGGCTTCTTTGCCACCCTTTTTGCTGCCTTTGTTCCCACCGCTTCTGCCGTCTTCCTTCTTTGGCGACCTGCACTCTCTTGCCCAGTGCCCAGGTTTGCCGCAGTTGCGGCAGTTACCTTGTCGCTTGGGAGCCTTGCCGCTATTGTTTCCTCCGTCACCACCGCTTCCGCTGCCGTCTTTCTGACCAGAGGCTGATCCTTTGCTCCCGCGGCCACCGTAGCGTGCGGCATAGGCTGAGAAGTTAGCCTCACTTCCGCTGCGGCGCATGGCCTCGTTTCACACGTACTCGGACACTGCCGTGTACGTCAGGTCATCCTCCTTCCAGCCACTTATGACGGTGATCATTGGACTCTAGCTCTCCGGTAGCGCCATGAGGAGGATCATGGCTTGCATGTTTTCGTCAAGGTCCCAGTTCATCTGGCGAGCTTCACCAAGGGGTCCTTCAAACTCCTGTAGGAAATCGGGGATTGATTCGCCCTCATTCACCCGCATGCTGATCAGCCGTTGTAGGATGAATAATCTGTTCACGAGGGAGGTGGGTTGGTGCACGCGCTTGAGCTTGTCGTAAGCTTCGGAAGCCAGCGTGTACCCGGCAATGGTCTGCTCTGTGGTAGCCACTGTTGAGTTTGAGGACTGCCCTGCAACAGCCCCCATTCCTCCTGATGGGTCAATCATTTTTGTTGCCCTTATCTGCTTCCCACGTCTCTGCTGCATTGAGGCCGATGTAGCCTGATGCTAGCTGATGTCTGCTACCGGTTTTAGGATGCAGATCCGTTGCTTACCCCCCTAGCCAATGTTCACCTGCAGAGAGAGAAGATATCTACACCAACACACCCAGTGTCTTGCCACCAAGGGCAGAGCTTGTCCTGGTTGGGACACAAGGGTCGTGCCTCCAAGGGTAGAGCTTGTCCTTGGTCCCTGTGTGCTGAGTGTCGACCAAGCTGTTGGAGCTGATGAAGCTGATGGACCTGATGGAGCTGATGGAGCCGGCGTGCGCACCTGGAGAGAGCGTACCAGAGTTGAGCGAAGCGTGCCTTACAACTGGTCAGTGTGGGCCCATAACCCTTTGTCAACCGGCCTGAGGCAAACGGACTAGAAAACAGGGCTGACACAATAGCACCTGCCGTCCGCTCCTAGTATTTCAGCTAGGAGAAGATATCACCCTCAGGATCATGGTTCCACACTCAGCAGTTCCTAGGCAATCACTTGCT